>CM035118.1:152557085-152803052 GCA_020205555.1 Panax stipuleanatus
GAAGGCATCACAGAAAGCCGTAGAGTCAATGATCAAGAAGTGAGCAAAGGATTGAACTTAACAATCGTGGAGTGGATCTAGACATTCGTAGTCTTCTCACATGGGCACACTAGCTTAGGGGGAGCTAAGGGCAGAACAGAGATTTCCACATGGATTAAAATCGTGGAGTTCTGCAGAATCCGACACGTGTCCCACGACGCTGAACATATGGAGGGAAATGTTTAAAACTATTTTAAACTGTTATATGTCAGTTCATCTTTGAATTTCAAAAGACTATCTTTCTCTCTCCCTCTCAAACGAAACCCTAAGTTTCAGAAAGCTAAGCCAAGTTCATTCATTTCAGGAAAATAAATCTAAATCAATGGCTGCTTCCAGAATTGTCTCGGGTTTTCAGCTATGCTTTGACGAATTTGAAGATGTTAGTCCAGAAATGCACAAAATTCTTTCCCTGCTAAATAAAGCTGGACTCAAGGATGCCCTAAGTACCGACACACTTGTATTCACAAAGCTGGTGAAAGAGTTCTACACAAATGGAATTGTTGAAGGAAACTCCATCCTCACCAAAGTCAAGGGCGAGCAGATTCGATTCAACTCAGAAAGCATAAACCTTGCCCTAGGGTTCATCAATGAAGGTCTTCCATCACTGGACCGAATCGATTTTCATGAAGGCCTAAAGAAGATGAAACACAACAAAACTGAAGGAAAGAGTGGCTACAGGAAGAAAGAGTTTCCCCAAGAATATGAGTTTCTTGCTGAAATTGTTGGAAAATGCATATGCTGCAAGAGCTATGGCCACGATACTGTCAATGAAAAACAACTGAAGCTCATGACAGCTATCAGGTACAGAGTTCAACTCAACTATGGAGCTTTACTAATGGAATGGTTGGGAAAATGGATGGAAAGCTCCAAGAAGACCAAGAGTACTGCAAAAATGCCTTATGGGAGATTTATCAGCATGATACTAGAAGTTACACTGGGCGACAAGATTAAAGATGAAGAAGGCGTCTCCATTGTCCCCAACTAGAAGATAACCCAGCAATTATTTCAAAACTGGAAGAAAAACCTAACAGAAAATGTAAAGATAAAATCTAAAATTTTATCTACTGTAAGGGAGGAAGCCTGGGAGGTAGAAGAAGAAGGAGTAACTGAAGAAAATGCTGAAGCCTTGATCAGAATGAGGAAAGGAAAGAAGAAGATGAATGAAGATGTATCAATGGCTGAGGAACCCCAAGACCCAACCACTGATGCACTTCAAGCATGCCCTAATGCTGAAATGGAGTTTAGTGGCTTAATGACTGAAAGAGCTATTACTCCTGAGGCATCTCAAGCATCAGAGGAGACTCTGAAAGAGAAGGAGAAGAAGAAGAAGAGGGAAACAAGTGAGGACATGGCTGAAAGAAGTGTTGAGGCTCAAAAGCAGAAGAAACACAGTCACAGACCAAGGAAGCCTACACTTACTACGATTGAGGAGTCTTCACCAATCGTAGAGTCCAGGCAGGCTGCTAGTATGGAAGAAGATGCTGCAACAGTCTCTCAACCCGAACAGACAAATAGGGCTGAAGCTGAAGAAGGCTCTGAAGATGCAGTCAAGCCCAAGAGAAAAAGGACATTGGTCAAGTAATACATTCTTATCAATGAGGAAGTATTGAGGGAAGAGGACAGAAAAAGAGCTGATGAGAAAGATAAACAGATTACTGAGTCGCAGGAAGAAGAAACTCAGGAAGCTCAGAATCAAGAGAATGCTACAGCTGAGGGGGAGCCAGAGAATGCAGAAATTGAGGGGGAGCTACCAGAGAATCTGAATGAAGTAATGCTAAATCAGTTTCCAGTCACAGAGTCCCAAAACTCTGTGACTGATGAACCACATAACCAACTCATCTTCGTCGAGCGACCCGTTAACCATCCAATAATGATTAAGCACATCACACGAGTTGTTAAGGAAATACTTGCAAACTCAATCAGTGAAACACCAACCTTAGATGACACACTACGATTCGGGCATGCTGATCAATCCGAAGAAGAAATCGTAGAGTGTCCAGAACAGCTCAAAGAGACACAAACCCATACATCTGAGCCAAACACTACGCCTATCCAGCAAACTCCTAACCCTCTAACTGAAGCAGACATTCCATCATCCTCCAACAATGAATACTTTGACATAACTCTTGCTCTAGAAAGTTTATCAAGGAGAGATGAACACACTACAGCTCCTCCTCCTCCTCCAAAAACACAACAAATTCTAGATCAATTGGCTCTCATGCCAACAAAGGAGGAGCTGACTGCCACACTGAGTCAAATAGGGTCAGAATCTGAAAAAGTCCTTGAAGAACATTCTATTGCTCTTCACCATAGATTCGACAACATTCTCGACTCGGTCAAGACTCTGCCAGGACATTTGGGAACTGAACTAACTAAATCATTAAGGGCAATCTTCAGAGAAATGGCTGAAAGCATTAAGGCAAGAGATGTTATTCATTTTGCCGAGGCCAAGAAGCAAAAAGAAGCCTTGTTGCTAATGCAAAAGAATCAGCAAACTCAAAATGAGCTGATGGCGGAACAGATTTCAGCACTGCGTATCGCTTTGAACCAATTCCAAGAATGCAATGCTGCTCAAATCTCCCAGAACAACGATGCCGTAAAAATGCTTCAGCAACAAAGAAGGGTCACTGAGGCTTTAGTTACTGAACAAACCAGTGACATTTCTCAAAAAAGAACTCAAATGCATGCCCTGGTAGACGGAATCAGACGGCTCTCAGACGATAGTCGAACCCTTGATGATGACATAAAGGGGGAGAAGATTGGGCAAAGAGATAAAGGCAGAGGTTGAAGACCGAGGCAGACGCACATTCAACCACCACCTCTGCAGCAGGAAAGGCAAAGGCAAACTCGTACTAGTTAATCGTCGGGTGGCAACTCTAGGAGTCCAAATGTTCAAACTCCACGATCTGATCAGTATCTACAGCAGCCTCTAGTGGGAATACCTCTTCAAAGACATCAAGGTCAAGCGTCTGGCTCACAAGGCATGACTTCTGCACAGTCCAGATATGAGCTAGAAGACATTGAATGAAGAGATGAGAAAACCAGAAGGATGAGAGCTGCTGAGTCTTCGAGGAGCAAGAAACAAAGAAAATAGAGATAAGACTAAACTCAATTCTGTATTGATGTTTTTTTTTCTTGAATGTAATATCTCTTCAAACATCAATAAATTCATGCTTATTCTCTAGAAATTTCAGTTGCTCACTGAAACACTAAGCCATATTTACTTTCTAGCATTTTACATTTAGAAAATGATGCTATGATCTAAATCTCCTTGATTATGTCAACGTCAAATAGGGGGAGATTGTTGGGAATTTCATATTCAGATTTGATATTGAAAGTAAATATAAATGCTTAAGTGTACAGTCCTTAAGAGAATCATTGTACAAGGACTTTGATGATAGATCAAACATGTTAGGTTGATCTGAGCCTTAATGTTTATCATTTATGTAAATGAATGTATAGAAAAAAAGATCAAAGTTGTTAGGTTGATCTATTTGAGCTGTAAAAGTTAAAGTCTTGACTGAATCGTAGTCTGTCAAAGACAACATTCGAAAGACAGGGCAGAATCGTGGAGCTTAAGCAAAGATATCGAAATCGTAGTCTACCAAGAGATTCAAGCCTACAGAAGTTAAGGCAGAAAATGTGGAGCTTGAATGAAGATATACAAACCAGAAGTCTGCCGAAGAATCAAGTATGCAGAGGCCAAGGCAAGAATCGTCGAGCTCAAGTAAAAGCATCAAAGAATCGTAGTTTGCCTCAGAAGCCACACTGAGAGTCATAAAAGTTAAAAAGCATCTGCCGAGCCATGTTAGGAATCGCAGAGTGCTATCAGAAGTGTGAAGTCTGCAAGACAAGCAAGCAAAGAATCGTAGTCTACCGAGAGCTTAAGAGAAATCGTAGTGTGCTCTACGAAGAAGTCTGAATCACGCTGTGCAAAGCTAACACACAACGAATCTGTCACAATGACCATAATAGTAGTGTTCCTCCAGTTAACATCAAAGATTAAATATCTAATGAAGGGAGGAAGAGCAACAAATAAAGAAAGGCTTATAACCGTTGACAAAGTGATAGTCCCAATACTTCCATATTCATCCTTAGTCCAAATCGAAAAAGCGTATTGTAGAAGCTAAGGATAGGGCTAAAGCAGCCTGCAGAAAACACCTTTTAAGGTGTTAGGTGAAAGATAGAGTCTACTGTGTTAGTGAGCCAGGTGGCAGAGCAGCAGAAAAGCAGGACGTCAACATCACTGCACAAAAAACGTCTGAAGCATTAAATAAAGCAACGGGAGCATTCAAAACGGCTATTTTTGAATGGCTTTTTTATAAGAAAATCAAACAAGGATTCAGACTAAGTAAGCAAGACGCATAAAGAAAGAATACATTGAAAAAGCTTAAGAACACTCAACGAGCAACACTACGATACTAAAGAAAGCTTGCTTCGCTACTTAGTCCTTTGAAAGACAGAAGCTGAACTACAACTGAGTAACACACCTCAACTATCAACTGCCGATCCAAGTGAGGTACCAAGTCAGAGGACTTGAAGAGTTCAAAAGTGAATTAAGTGAAGATCCAAGTCAAAGGACTTGAAGTGTTCAGAAGTGAACTAAGAGCAGATCCAAGTCAAAGGACTTGAAGAGTTCAAAAGTGAACTAAGTGAAGTTCCAGGGCTGCTGGCCTTGAAGGGATTTGAGTGATCCAGTTGTAAGAAGATATCCTTAGTGGATTTCCTACTCGTGGAGTAGAAGAGTGGATTAGGAGTCGTGTTGGCTCTGAACCACTTAAAAATATGTGTCTCATTGTCTCTCATTAACTGTTATAACTGCTATATTTGTTATAACTGCTTATCTAACCTTAACTACATTATCTTGAAGGGGAACAAAACATATATTCTGCTGTAGTCAGTATCATCAATACTAACTAAGTATTTTAGACCTAAGAAATTTTAAAATATCTATTCAACCCCCCTTCTAGATAACTAACGTGCCTTTGGGAACTAACAGCAATGTCTAAGGAAGTTCTGTCTAGGAGGGTTATTTAATTGCGCGCCAGTAAGAAGAAATCCTTATCGGAAGGCCCCCTCTTTCCTGAGAACGACCTAGTTGTCAATATTGTGGTTCTATAATATTATTTTTGAATAATTAATTATTAATAAAAATGACAAGAAAATATTTATTTAATGTGAATATTAATGAAGGAATTAGTGCCGATGTGTTTTATCAGTATTTTGTTGGAATAGAGGTGTGAAAAATCATCCGTATGTGGAGTTCAGATATTTTCTGTTTGGAATTTGAAAAAACTTTCTTCTACAAAGTTGTAGAGAATTAAATTTCCTATGATATGGACATAAGATTCAAATTTTTCTGATAAAAGGGCTATTTATTATGAATTATTGAAGTTCCGAAATAATTAATTTTTGGGGTTATAAATATTTTTTTAATAAAAAACATTTTTTTGATGGTGGGCCCCACTTGTGTGGGCTGATAAATTGGTCAAGGAGGTGTGCGAAAGATTTTTAATAAATATAATATTTTATTAAATTTTCTGCTTTGGTGTTCTAAGTATTTTCCTATAAATAGGGTGCTTAGGTTAGAATTAAAAATCACACCAAAATCAGAAGTTTTCTCTCTCTATAATATCAAGCGTATTTTTGTGAGTATTTAGATACTTTGAGTGTTGCTATTCAGTGCTAGTTTTTTTTCAGTATTATATCCGATATTCCAGCCAGAAGTACTATTCTTTTGAGGTAAGTGATATTATTTTTTTCAAAAATGATGTTATTTCTTTTAATATCATTATACCGAAATATTGATACGAATTTTATTGTGAAATTGTTATCTTTTCATGTCGAAATTACTATTCACGTATACGACACTATTCACGAATACGGCACTATTCACAAAAAAATTAAAATTTCTTCTATTTGTCCAAGTTGTCTATTATGGGTCCTATCTTTAATTGGATTCAAGTTTTGAACTTCATTCTTGAATTTTGCTCCACGAATGATTATTATGGAGTATTTTTGAATTTGGACAAACTGATTTACGAATCCCTAATCTTTGTCATTTATCTCGCTGAATTCGTTCTTTAAAATATTTTTCATCATCTTCAGTCCTAAATGGTGATATAACTGAATATTTTTGGCCTGTAGTGCAAATATGAATGATTATTTGATGAATATCTTTGGCCTGTAGTGCAAAGATGTATGATTACCTGATGAATATCTTTGGCCCGTAGTGCAAAGATGAATATCTCATTTGATATATATTGATTGGCAGGGATAAAATATTGATGATGGACTTTTAAATCATAAAAGATAGTAGACATCATTTTCTACCTAATTCTTCTGATATATTGTTATTTTCGCTGCAGTTGTTGATCTAAAACTTGTTGTCCATCATATTTTATATGTTTTGTTGACGACTAACAATAATTTATTTTTCATTATCTTAGTCATAATATTCTTTACTAGGCTAGTTGAGCTCACCCTTTACTTCTATTGTCCTTTTCAGGAAATGAAAATGTGGCAGGGACTAGTCGGGGGATAGAGTGATGGTTCAATTTAGAGCAATAGAAGTCCTCACTGTTTTTGTAAAATAGTGTGATAATAACTGTAATGAGGACTCAGTTTGAGTGTTTATATTTTCTACATTTGTATTGACACTCCCAGCTTGTATGGTCGTCCTACTCAAGACATTTTGATGTAAAAGTTTGTATTTGGATTTTTTACCATGTGTTTGGCGACTCAGAATGGGTTGGGTTGATTGGACCTATTCTGGGGGCGTCACAATTGGTATCAGAGCTTAGGGATATGATCTCTGGCGGAGATCGGGGAATAGAACTAGGAGGGGAGAGACGAGTAAATCCTTCGCTAGTATGTCCTACCTAAGCTTATTTGGTGTTTAATTGGTCAGTCGGAGCATAATGTTAATATATGATATGTTAATTTGTTTAATTAACCCTTGTTTTATGGCAGTATTTAAGAATGGCATCGAAAAATTTAAGCAATGGAGCATTTGAGACAATTGAGGCACCGCTACTCACAGTCTTACTTTTAGTGGTAGTTATCTATGTAGTGATTGAAGAATATAGTTGCACCCGAGCTAGTCGCAGAAGTAACAGCTGAGAGTAAGGAAGAAAAGGAACCTGAGGAAGATTTATTAAGAGAATTTTATGATTGAAATATAGAACTGCAAAATCGTATTCATGAGTTAGAAGAACAGGGTGAAGAACGGCAGGCGACCGTGAAACTAAGGGATACAGCAATTCAAGATTTTGTTAGTCTATATGCGAGGCTTGAGCAGAAGTTCTCTCTGGCAGAGCATATGATATTAGAGCTGGAAGCTGAGAATGCAATTGTCGAAATTCTAATGAAAGAAGAAACAACTGAACGAATGAAAATGGAGGATGTATGGGTAAAAGCCGCACGACGCGTTGATATTTTAGAAAGAGACGTCCGATCCAAGAAGGCAAAAATAGACGATATGAATTTCACTTGTTGGACAACAATTGGGAGAATCCAATTAAAATTACCCTGCGCAGAGCGGTCAACCCCAATTCGATCTGGATCGAAGAGTAATGATTCAAATCATAGATCAGGAGTGCGACGAAGCAGTTGAAGGTGGGATGTGCTTTCTAGCGAAGTCAAGTTAAGCTGGGATGGTGACTCCAAAGACTGTCTCAGACAAGTTAAAGTCGGTAGTTACTGGAAGAGAGTTTATCGTGATCACGGGTAAGTTAATCATAAACTCTTGTGAAGTCTATACCTTATTAGATACCGCTGCTACCCATTTTTTTATTTCACCTACTTGTACTAAACGTTTGAACTTGACTTCTGAGCAATTAGACTTTGACTTATCTGTTGAGACTCCGTTGGGAGCAACCTAAGTCAGTAAATGAAATATATAGCTTTCTGAGTTTAGCTGGTTATTATCGGAGATTCGTGGAAGGATTTTCTTGAATCACTACTCCGTTAACTCAGCTGACTCGGAAAGATACAAAATTCGTATGGAGTGAGAAATGCGAGAAGGGCTTCCAAGAGCTCAATAGGAGGCTCATTTTGGCAGCTATTCTGACGATACCATCTGGTTCGGATGGATTTGTCATCTACAGCGATGCTTCAGGCAAAGGGTTAGGATGTGTTCTCATGCAACATGGGAAAGTCATAGCCTATGCTTCGCGACAACTCAAGAAATATGAGAGAAATTATCCTACTCATGATCTAGAGTTGGCAGCAGTTATTTTCGCGTTGAAGATTTGGAGACACTACTTGTACGGGGAGAAAGTGGAGATCTATACGGATCATAAGAGCCTTAAATATTTCTTCACTCAAAAAGAACTCAACATGCGGCAACGACGTTGGCTTGAGCTGTTGAAAGATTACGATCATACCATCCAATACCATCTTGGTAAAGTGAACGTGGTAGCTGACGCGTTGAGTAGAAGATCATATGCGGGAACGAGTGCGATGCTGTCAACATAAAGGCCTATTATGTGTGACTTACAAAAGATGGAGATAGAGTTCAAGACTCCGGGGACCTATGCGGTGATGTCAAGTATACGCGTAGACCCAGCTTTGATTGATAAAGTTAAAGCTGCTCAAGCTACAAACCCGGAGCTGATGAAGATGAAGAAAAAGGTGCAAGAAGGTGCTATTTCAGAAGCAAGAATCGATGAAGAAGGAATACTTCGAGTCAACTCCAGACTTTGTGTTCCTAACGATGTTGATTTGAAGTATAAAATCATGAAGGAAGCACACAACACACCGTTCGCAATAGTACCAAAATGTATCGTGATCTTCGACATACATTCTGGTGGAGCAACATGAAGAGAGAGATCGTGGAGTTTATCTCGATGTGTTTAACGTGTAAACGTGTCATGGCGGAGCATCATGAGCCGTAAGGTGTGAAGAGCCCCGAGCCTCTCGCTGGTGACTTCCTGTGTGGGATGCACCGAAGCCAAACTCTCCGTAGTGGACACCATTTTTGTACGGTGGCAAACTGATGGGTACCATTATGAGATGCTGTGGTTGAAGCACCATGAGAGTCACAGTTGGAATCGAAGAAATGACCTGGGAGTTAGAATCAGAAATAAAAGTGAGGTATCCTCACCTTTTCGACATACCAGGTACGTACGTCAATTTCGAGGATGAAATTTCATAAGGAGGGGAGGTTGTAAGCCCCCAACTTTTTATGAATAAAATTGAATTTTCTCTATATATTATTTTGAATAGTAAGGGGTTGATTTGATTAATGAGGTAGGTAAAGGGTAAAATGCGCAAATATTTTAAAATAAGCAAGTGGTTATAAAATATTCATTGTTGTCGGAGAATATTCGGTTGGTCGTGGAATATTCTTGCTGTCGGGAAATATTCGTATGACGGCGCAACCAGTTATGGGCCCCATAACGAAAAATTATCGGATGAAGAAAACGATAAATATAAGTTTTTTATAAATAATGGCGTAGTTGTTACCGTTAACACTGTTGGAATACCCGGTGAGTAAAATAAAATAATACGCGTTATTGCACAGTAGCGCACGGTATTGCACGATATTTTATATTATTGTTGTTTCAATAATTATCACTGCACAGTATTTCACATTATCAGATCAATAATTTATATTATTTGAATAATATTATTAGATAGCATTATTGACAATGTCTAAGAAAGTTCTGTCTATGAGAGGTTATTTAATTGCGCGCCAGTAAGGAGAAATCCTTATCGGAAGGCCCCCTCTTTCTTGGAAACGACCTAGTTGTCAATATTGTGGTTCTATAATATTATTTGTGAATAATTAATTATTGATAAAAAGGATAAGAAAATATTTATTTAATGTGAATTTTAATGAAGGAATTAGTGCTGATATGTTTTATCAGTATTTTGTTGGAATGGAGGTGTGGAAAATCATCCGTATGTGAATTTCGGATATTTTTTGTTTGAAATTTGAAAAAACTTTTTTCTATAAAGTTGTAGAGAATTAAATTTTCTATGGCATAGGCATAAGATTCAAATTTTTCTGATAAAAGAGCTATTTATTATGAATTATTGAAGTTCCGGAATAATTAGTTTTTGGGGTTATAAATATTTTTTTAATAAAAACATTTTTTTGATGGTAGGCCCCACTTGTGTGGACTGATGAATTGGTCAAGGAGGTGTGCGGAAGATTTTTAATAAATATAATATTTTATTAAATTTTCTGATTTGGCATTCTAAGCATTTTCCTATAAATAGGGTGCTTAGGTTAGAATTGAAAATCACACCAGAATCAGAAGTTTTCTCTCTATATAATATCGAGTGTATTTTTATGAGTATTTAGATACTTTGAGTGTTGCTATTCAGTGTTAGTTTTCTTTAGTATTATATCCGATATTTCAGCCAGAAGTACTATTCTTTTGAGGTAAGGGATGTTATTTTTTTCAAAAGTGATGTTATTTCTTTTAATATCATTATACCGAAATATTTATACGAATTTTATTATGAATTTTTTATCTTTTCATGTCGGGGTTACTATTCACGTATACGGCACTATTCACGAAAACGACACTATTCACAAAAAAATTAAAATTTCTTCTATTTGTCCAAGTTGTCTATTATGGGTCCTATCTTTGATTGGATCCAAGTTTTGAATTTCATTCTTGAATTTTGCTCCACGAATGATTATTATGGAGTATTTTTAAATTTGGACAGACTGATTTATGAATCCTTAATCTTTGTCATTTATCTCACTGGATTCGTTCTTTAAAATATTTTTCATCATCTTCAATCCTAAATGGTGATTGTTGGGCCGTAAATATTTTGGGTCGGTCAATTTTAATTCGTTATGGGCTTTCTGGGTCAGACCCATTTTTACTGTTGGAGTATTGGGCTACTATCCAAAAGATCATTTAGATAAACTCTAGATTGAAGCTGGTAGTAGATGACAGGTGGCAGTTTATAGACTAAAGATTGCCCCTAATCTGTGAGATTAGCAGGCGGCTGATTGAGGTGATGGGCCCAGCCGTCTTAAGCCACCTTCATTAATGAGGAGTTGACATAATGTTGACTGGGGGAAAAAGCAAGTAGAAAAAAGCCTGCATGCAGCCAATTGACAAAGACATCGGGGGAAAACATGCAAAGGTGATGAGACAATAAGAGGGAAAAAGGCACTATACAGAAGAGGTAAGAAACATATTTTTCTCTGAGAACACAAAAGCACACCACCTCCATTGTTAACCCAATTTCTCTCAAAATCTGTACTCATTCTCACACTGGAGCGATCCCCGGCGGCCCAAAACCGTCGAGATCCGGTGCTGACGTGTTCATTGTGCAGGACAAAGAGTGCTTTTCGTGATTGAGGCGCGTGACGAGATTGTGGCGTTAACATTGGCGCTAGAAGGAGGGGTCTTAGTGTTTCTGATTTTCAATCACAACGTATTAAGCATCTTACATCGGAAGCTATGGTAAAAAGTAAAACGATCACGGCTGAGGGACAGCCAACGGACGCTAGTTTTTCTCTGCAAAGGATTTCGGTGAAAGACAGACTAGGACCCTCAAAAAGTATTCATGACAGACTTGAGTCACAGAGGGTACTAGGAGGTTCTCAAGCTAGAGACCATGGGGATGCCAAGAGGAAGTTATTTTCTACTGCTAGCAAAGGTTCCGATAACGATCGGAAAAAGATGATGGATACACCACTCAAGGCCCGGCATCGAGAAGGCCATACAGACAAGATTTCTGTCTTGGCAAAGAAGGCTCAAGAGACCGACACAGCTTTAAAAGCACTTCTGCAGCAGAGAGAGGAGATTTCTAAACAGATGGTTCTTGCGGCCGAGAGAAAAGACGAAGCTTTCAGTTACACTCGACCGGGAAGAAGGGGTAAATCACGTGGTCGAAGAGCAAGGAGGAATGAATACTCCAAGCGAGACGATAGTGAGACTTGTAGTCATTCTCCCGATGAGAAACGAAGTATATCACAAGAATATTCTCTCGAGATTTCGAAAAGGACGCCTCGTATTGAGTACCATAAAAGCGGTAGAAGAGATGGGCGACGAAGCCGATCTAGAAGTCCTTCTCCAAGGCATTCGAAGAGGATACACCATACAGGGAGTTCTCGCTCTGGTCGAAGTACGAGACGAAGTCCTTCGACATCGTTTAGCCCGGATGAAAAAGATCGGATTAGACACAATAGGACGATTTCTCCAAGGAATGAGGTTGTTTCTTCGTCCGGGTTGGTGGAAGACTTGGTGAAAGAGATAAAGGAGCTCCGGAAGCAGCTAACAGAGGATCAACAAGGGAGGAAGACTCCGGATAAAAAGGCGTCCCCCTTTTCATCTGAAATTCTTAAAGAGAAAGCTGATCCCAGCAAAAAGTTGCCTCATATGGAAAGTTATGATGGTTCTGGAGATCCGTTTGACCACAGCCAAGCATTTGACAGATTAATGGATTATTACGACTATTCAGACGCAGCTAAATGTCAGACGTTCGGATTGACATTAAGAAAGGACGCAAGGCAATAGATGGGGGCTCTGGCTTCAGATTCGATTGCGTCATGGGCGGATTTGTGTGACAAATTCCATGCTCGCTTCGGGAGCAATAAGAGA
The DNA here is from genome assembly GCA_020205555.1 of Panax stipuleanatus. Classification (NCBI taxonomy): domain Eukaryota; kingdom Viridiplantae; phylum Streptophyta; class Magnoliopsida; order Apiales; family Araliaceae; genus Panax; species Panax stipuleanatus. The sequence continues at coordinate 152,569,700 of CM035118.1, forward strand.
AGAGGGAGACCCACGGGATCGTTGGCCCAAGTAAGGCAATATCCAAGTGAGACTCTGGGGCAGTATGTGAAGAGATTCCGAGAAGCTGTAGGGCAGGTTTCAGATCTTAACGATCTTCAGGCGGTAGGGTTATTCCAGAATGGCTTAGATCTGGTGAAATCGGAAAAATTAGTAAAGAAGCTGGTGTTCAAACATCCGAAGAGTCTGGCCGAAGCGTTTGAAAAGGCCGAAGGTTTCATCGTGGTGGAAGAGGCAATGGCTAGCTTGAAACAAAACTCTTCGAAAAAAGTAAAGAGGAAAGACAGGGAAAAGCCTGACATTAATCAGAGAAGAAATAATGCAGGCAACGATCGATCCGAAGGTAATCAAAAAAGGTATAATAGTAACTGGGTACCCAGGGGAGATCGTCCACCCATTCCAACTCAAAGAGTGAACAAGGTGTACACACAACTTAACACGGATCGGGCCACCATCTTGGAACACATTAAAAACCAACCGTACTTTGAAGCACCCAAAAACAACCTTCGACCGGGGTCTGGAGATCCTGCCTTATATTGTAATTACCACCGGGCGGTTGGGCATGATATGAATTCCTGCTGGAGTTTGAAGGAATTTATTGAGAGAAAAGTTCAAAGTGGTACCTTGATGCATTATGTAACAGGTCGGGAACAACAGAGGAGTCAATCGGAGAATAAGGAGTTGGCTCAAGTTGCCCAGCCCGTTCAACCAGTGCCAAACCAGGCGGTGCGGCATGTCGTGGATGTGATATCTGGGGGGACCACAGGAAAAGTTGCAGGTAAGAAGAGACGAGGGTATCTGGACTCTGTGATGTCTTTGGCAGATAAGCCAGCGAAGGTCGAAAGGGCATATCCGAGTTCCATAATTTCCTTTACAGATGAGGACTTCCCTACGGAACCTATCGAACCACACGAAGGAGCCTTGATAATCATGGCCCAAGTAGGTTCTGTGGATATGAAAAGGATGATGATTGACAACGGCTCTTCAGTGGATATATTGTATGCTCATGCTTACCACCGAATGCCTGCGGATGGCCAGAAGATGGAAATCGGGCAGGAGGCCCCTCTGTATGGTTTCAGCAACGATCCCGTCAAGGTAGCAGGGACCATCGAGCTGCCAGTCATCTTCGGGACAGTTCCCCAACAGGTTCAAATCCTTTGTAAATTTTATGTTGTACATGTTGATTCTGCCTACAACGCTATTTTGGGGAGACCTACTTTGACAGCTCTACAGGCGGTTACTTCAATACCCCACTTTAAAATTAAGTTTCCTACATCCCACGGAGTTGGCGAAGTGGCTGGAGATCTAAACTTAGCAAGGAGGTGCTATCGGAATGCTCTGATCACTTCAGGGGTAGGGGTCAGTAAACTGAAGCATACAATGGCCATTGAGGTGGAACCATTTACAGAAAGCGGAACCGAACCTTTAGTCGTGCCCGTTGAGGATACTGAAGAGATCGAGTTGATTCCGGGGAAGAAAGAGAAAACAGTGAAAATCAGTTCGGGACTTCCAGAACCTTTCCGAACAAGCCTGCTGAAGTTGCTTCGGTGCTATGCCGATGTCTTTGCTTGGATCCCCAGTGACATGCCGGGAGTAAGTCGAAAAGTAGCGGAGCACAGATTGCAAGTGGATCCAACTAAGAAGCCAGTTAGACAGAAGAGGAGACTCTTCGCATTGGAGAGACAGAAGATAATTGACGAGGAGATCACTAAGTTGTTGGATGCAGATTTCATCTTCGAGATCGATTATCCAGAGTGGATGGCCAACGTGGTTCTGGTACAGAAGCATAATGGCAAGTGGCGAGTCTGTATAGATTACACCGATCTGAATAAAGCCTGCCCGAAGGATTTCTATCCTCTGCCTCATATCGACCAACTCATTGATGCAACTTCGGGGTATGCTTTTCTTAGTTTTATGGATGCTTTTTCAGGTTATCACCAAATTTCTATGTGTAAAGAAGATATACCAAAGACAGCTTTCATTACTCATCGGTCGGTGTACGCCTACAAAAAAATGACTTTCGGATTAATCAATGCGGGAGCTACATATCAAAGGATGATGAACCATATCTTCGAGAAGCAGCTAGGCAAGAATATGGAGGTTTACGTTGATGATATGATTGTTAAAAGCATGTCGGGTCATGGTCATCTGGATGATCTAGAAGAATGTTTCCAAACGGTGCGCCATTATGAATTGAAGCTGAATCCTACTAAGTGCACTTTCGGACTGGGGGCAGGCAAATTCTTGGGATATTTGGTCAGTAAGAGAGGTATCGAAGCCAATCCAGAGAAGATCCAGGCTATCTTAGACATGAAATCACCTCAGTCATACAAGGATGTACAACGTTTAACTGGTCGAATAGCATCGTTGCGACGATTCATGTCTAAGTCAGCAGAAAGGTGCCTGCCGTTCTTTAACACGTTGAAAGGGCCGAAGAATGCGAAGACCTTCCAATAGACTTCGGAATGTGAGGAAGCTTTCCAAGGCATCAAAAGGTACTTGTCTTCGGCACCTCTGTTAGTGAAGCCAGTTCCTACGGAACCTTTGTATTTGTATCTGGCTGCAAGTTCACTGGCCGTAGGAGCAGTCTTGGTGCGGGAAATTGGGGGTAAGCAGCACCCGGTTTACTATGTAAATCACGCCCTTAGGGATGCAGAAACAAGGTATCCAAACCTCGAGAAATTTGCTTTTGCTTTGGTCATTGCTAGTAGAAAGCTTCGGCAATACTTTCAAGGTCGGATAATAGTGGTGTACACAGACCAACCACTAAAGAAGGTGTTAGGGAAGCCAGAGGTTTCGGGAAGGCTTGCTGCGTGGACGATGGAATTGTCTCAGTTCTTCATAGAGTACTATCCCCGGACAGCTATTAAAGGCCAAGCCTTGGCTGATTTTGTGATAGAATGCTCATTTCCTGAGGCTGATGGCAGCATGACCGAAATGGTAGAATCTCCGGAAACAGTGGCCATACTTCAACAGGGGCACGATTCTTGGACTTTACATGTAGATGGATCTTCTACTTCGGATCTTGGTGGTGCCGGGATAATTCTAACAAGCCCGGAGGGATTCAAAATACAGCAGGCCGTCAGATTTGAATTCAAAGCAACTAATAATGAGGCTGAGTACGAGGCGGTATTAGCTGGATTGCGTCTGGCTCATAGTCTAGAAGTTCAGAAGCTGATCATTTACAGTGATTCTCAACTAGTCATCAAGCAAGTTTCGGGAGAGTACGAAGCTCGAGGCTCCAAAATGGTTAGATATCTTGCAGAATTGAAAGATCGACTTCAACACTTTGGCTCATGTATATTTAAAAGTGTCGGTCGAACTGATAATTTCAACGCTGATGCATTATCGAAACTAGCCACTGCCGAATCAAGCACTTTCGAAGGGATCGTTTACTTGGAAATCCTGAAACAAGCCAGCATCCAGAAAGAGGAAGTAACGTGCGTAGAGCAGTCGAATTGTTGGATGACTCCATACATAAACTATTTATCAAATGGCGTACTACCTTCGGATCAGATGTTGGCTAAAAAGGTGAGATACAAGAGCGCAAACTTCATACTGATTGATGGAGATCTGTATCGAAGAGCTTATTCCTCTCCACTACTGAAGTTTCTGGTCCCGTCTGAAGCTGAATATGCTCTTCGGGAGGTCCATGATGGTATCTGCGGTGATCATATGGCCGCGAAGTCGCTAGCTTATAAAGTACTTCGCCAAGGTTTTTATTGGCCGACAATCTTCAAAGAGGCTACTGATTATGTGAAAAGATGCCCCAAATGTCAACTGAATAGTTCGATCCCACATCAGCCACCAGAGGAGCTATACTCGGTTTTATCTCCTATACCCTTTGCTGTCTGGGGGGTAGACATACTGGGCCCTCTTCCAAAAGCAAAAGGCCAGGTCAGTTTTGTTATAGTAGCAATTGATTACATGACTAAATGGGTAGAGGCGAAACCTCTTCGGCTGATAACAGAACAGGAATGTTTGAAGTTTTTCAAAGAGTCAGTAGTATTTCGATTTGGAATCCCTATGGTAGTAATTTCAGATAATGGGCGCCAGTTCGTGGGATCAAAATTTGAGGCATTTCTGAAAGAGTTAGGGATTCAGCATCGAAAGACTTCAGTTGCCCATCCACAATCTAATGGACAAGTTGAGGTAACTAACAGAATACTCCTGAATGGAATCAAGAAGAGGCTGGATGACGCCAAAGGCAGATGGCCCGAAGAATTACTTAGCGTGCTATGGGCTTACCGAACTACGCCAAGGACTACGACGGGAGATTCCCCATTTAGGCTAGCGTACGGTACTGATGCTTTAGTTCCGGTAGAAATTGGATCTACAAGTCTTCGAGTCAGTCAATTTAAAGAATTATACAATGATGAGGGACTCAGAGCTAACTTAGATCTGATCGAAGAAGTCCGAGAGGCAGCTTTGATAAAGTTGGCCACATATCAACGTCGAGTGGCTAAGTACTACAACAAAGGTGTAAAGCCTCGAAGATTCGAAGTTGGGGATTTAGTTCTCCGGGAAGTAGAAGCTTCTACCCCTCAGAATATGGGTAAACTCATGCCAAATTGGGAAGGCCCCTATGAAGTCATCAGTGTATCAAAACCCGGAACCTACCGGCTGCGAACTTTAGATGGGTCTGAAATCAAAAATACTTGGCATGCCGGGAGACTCCGCAAATATTTTCAGTAGGAATAGTATTAAAATATGGAAGTCTGTAACCACAACGACAGTTATTAATAAAAATGGCTCTCTTTGTCTCTCCAGTAAAGGTTTTTATTCACCAGAAATAAGGTTGGATCCCTTCGACTCCTCGTAGCGAAGCGAAATATCTTTTGGGTTGAACCTGTTCGGCTCTCGGAGAGAACGAGGTTGCCAGTTCGGTATAAGGATGGATTCCTTCGACTCCTCGTAGCGAAGTGAACTATTGATGGTCCAACCCGTTCGGCTCTCGGAGAGAACGTGGTCACCAGATATAAGGTTGGATCCCTTCGACTCCTCGTAGCGAAGCGGAATATCTTTTGGGTTGAACCTGTTCGGCTCTCGGAGAGAACGAGGTTGCCAGCTCGGTATAAGGATGGATTCCTTCGACTCCTCGTAGCGAAGTGAACTATTGATGGTCCAACCCGTTCGGCTCTCGGAGAGAACGTGGTCACCAGATATAAGGTTGGATCCCTTCGACTCCTCGTAGCGAAGCGGAATATCTTTTGGGTTGAACCTGTTCGGCTCACGGAGAGAACGAGGTTGCCAGCTCGGTATAAGGATGGATTCTTTCGACTCCTCGTAGCGAAGTGAACTATTGATGGTCCAACCCGTTCGGCTCTCGGAGAGAACGTGGTCACCAGTTATAAGGTTGGATCCCTTCGACTCCTCGTAGCGAAGCGGAATATCTTTTGGGCTGAACCTGTTCGGCTCTCGGAGAGAACGAGGTTGCCAGCTCGGTATAAGGATGGATTCCTTCGACTCCTCGTAGCGAAGTGAACTATTGATGGTCCAACCCGTTCGGCTCTCGGAGAGAACGTGGTCACCAGTTATAAGGTTGGATCCCTTCGACTCCTCGTAGCGAAGCGGAATATCTTTTGGGCTGAACCTGTTCGGCTCTCGGAGAGAACGAGGTTGCCAGTTCGGTATAAGGCTGAATCCTTTCGACTTTTTATAGCAAAGCGAGATATTTTCTGTGTTGAACTTATTCGGCTCTCAAAGAAGAATGAAGTTATCCAAATTATTATAAAGCTGAATAACATTATAAGATCTTCGGAACTAATATTCATACTAAAAAGTTGGTGGATCTTTTATCCTAACAATGATGTATGTTATCCTCAGGTAGTGAGTAAGTTTCGTCTTACATTGTTGTTTGATTTTACTTGAAGTATTGAGTTTAAATTACATATCATTTAAATGACAATACAAATTCGACTTGAGAAAGGAACAACAAGTAATAAGATATATCTCATTATGCTTAATGAAGTCAATACATTGTCATACAAAGGGTAAATTTCTGTCACCATTACTCCTCATCTTCATCTTCGGAAGAATCAAGGAGCAACGGATTTACAGCAACGGCTGCCAATTTAGCTTTACCCTTGCTTCGGGCTGCTTCATAACCCTCCGTGTACATCTGAATTATCTCGTTAGTTAAAGAAGGAGACTTCCGATATTCAGCCTGGATCTCCTTGCGAAGTTCCTCAGTGAGAGGAGGACCCATCGACTTCAGATTCCGAAGCTCCTTCTCAGCTTTTCCCCGAAGTTCCAGATGATGTTCTTCAGATTTCTTAGCATCTGATACGCTTAAAGCCAGATTTCGGTTATTCTCAGTCAATTGTTTATTGGACCGCTGAAGTTCTTCATTCCGTTGCATGATCGCGTTTTGAGAAGCTTCAGACACGGCCAGCAGCTCTTTCATTTTGGCGAGATCATTTTGAAGACCTTTACAGTTGAAGCGGAGGTTCTCATGTTCACTCCTCTCCTTCGCCAAGGCAGACTTTAAAATGGCATTTTCTTTTCGGGCTGCTTCTTCTTCGACCCCGGCTTCTTTATGTTTTTGGTGAAGACGCCCGAAAATCCCATTTGCCTGCAGACATTCTGAATTAATAAAATGCTTGAAGAATATATATTTATGAGCAGGAATGATCGAAAACTTACTCTAGCCTGATGAGCCAAGCCTTCTTCCAGCAGATCGGCTATGGTACTGTTGCCGAACCTGTGGTTGTCTGTATCCAGAACGAAAGAATTATAGAGATGCAAGGGGAAGTCTTCATTCTGGTCAGGCCATAGAGTAGGTGATCGAGGAGCTCCAGACGTCGAACCGAAGAAAGGAGGATTTACTCGTTGAGGAGAGGATGTTGGCTGATTTTCAGGAAAGGTCTGGTCTTCTGAAGTATGTTTTTTCTTTCGGATAAGAGGAGAACTAGGTTCAACCTCAAATTCGTCAGGTTCTGTGGGCGAGAGTGGAGGTAGATCAAGATTCGATGTGGAAGGAGGCACTCTCAATTCTTCGGTTGTGAGAGGTACAATGTTGACTTTAGCCTTTCGCTTCTTGGTAAGGAGAATTTTGGCACGATCAGCAGCGGGCATGTCAAGGAGGCTCTCGGTGGGGATAGGAGCAGAAGTGTGTTTAGGCTTTCGGGCAGCTCTCCTTTTTCGGCGAGGCCGACTAACCCCTTCGTCCGGGTTCAATTCGGCTATTGGTGGGTCGGTAGGTTGAAGCTCAAAGGCTTGTGCTTCGGTTTCTTGAGCTTCGGCAAAATCTTGAGCTGAGGGGGCTGACAGATTTTGCTCTATACCTCTTCGGTCAGAAGATGAAGGCCTGATCAAGGATACTGTACACAAAGAAAAATATCTCAAAATAATGATCAAAGAGAAATTGAGAAAAACATACAAAATTTGGGTTGGAAACTTACGTTTATGATCGAATAACCAAGCATGATCGCCTAGGAGGTTGAAGCTCCATTCCTCCCTGGGAAGCTTCCCCATGAGCTTCGCTATCTCCTTTATGCGATCGTCTGGAAGGTCGCCTAGGTCCGAAGTGGCATGTTCTGAAGTAGTCCAATCGGGAATGGATGATATTTCAGGTCCTTTGATGAAGAACCATTTCTCATACCATTTCTTGTTGCTCGAAGGGGTATCCATTAGGGGGCGTTTACTGAATTTAGAATTAGGTTTTGGGGCTTGTTTACCCAGAACCTTAAAACCCTGTTCGCGAGATTTGCCCAGAACGAACAGATTGAAAAAGAAGTCGATAGAGGGAGAAACCCCTGATTCGCTACAGAAAGCTATAAAAGCTAGAATGTGGATGTAGGAATTGGGGACCAGTTGGGCAAATCCCACACCCATAAACCCCAGAAGGGTAACGATGAAAGCATGGAGAGGGAATCGGATTCCTCTTTCTAAGAGAATGAGAGGCATGGCGGTCCAACCGTCGGGACGATGATACATTCGATCGGAGAGGGTAGGCGCCTTTAGATAATGTGTATCTGGAATAAAATAACGTTCTCGGATGGTTTCGAGATCATTTTCTGTTAGTTTCGAAGGACTGTTGGCGATGGGATGTTGTTCCTCGTCCTCGAATTTAAAAGGAGGGGGTACAGAAACAGGAGGTATAGGATTTTTGCCGGATGACGATACAGACTTAGGGTTTGGCACAGTCGGGATGGAAAATGAACGAATCTCGGAAGTCAAAGCAGCGTTTTCTTTGTTTTGGGAAGCCATTGTTGACAGACGAACTAAGAAGAAAATCAGAGTAAGAAGAAGAAGAAAGCTGGTATATTTCGAACTCCAAATGAACGGGTAAAATTGTCTGATTTGGGGGTTTGAAAATCTTATAGAATTGCCTTTCTGGAAATGCACGAAGTCCAAAGGCTGCACATTTAATAGAGATAATGATGGGGAAGGTTAACCGCCGGCATGTCCTCTCGGAATTGGGAAATATCATTTACTTTTGAAATTTAAAAAGATTGGTGTATGATTTTGGGTTCGAGAGGTCTGCATTTGAATATGGGCTTTCTATTAATTGGGCTTCGATGAGTCTGTGGGGATTCTCCTTGATAATTGACCCAGGTTCCTATACTCTTTCATTAAACATTTTGTTTAACGAAAAACTAGGGGGCAATGTTGGGCCGTAAATATTTTGGGTCGGTCAATTTTAATTCGTTATGGGCTTTCCGGGTCAGACCCATTTTTACTGTTGGAGTATTGGGCTACTATCCAAAAGATCATTTAGATAAACTCTAGATTGAAGCTGGTAGTGGATGACAGGTGGCAGTTTATAGACTAAAGATTGCCCCTAATCTGTGAGATTAGCAGGCGGCTGATTGAGGTGATGGGCCCAGCCGTCTTAAGCCACCTTCATTAATGAGGAGTTGACATAATGTTGACTGGGGGAAAAAGCAAGTAGAAAAAAGCCTGCATGCAGCCAATTGACAAAGACATCGGGGGAAAACATGCAAAGGTGATGAGACAATAAGAGGGAAAAAGGCACTATACAGAAGAGGTAAGAAACATATTTTTCTCTGAGAACACAAAAGCACACCACCTCCATTGTTAACCCAATTTCTCTCAAAATCTGTACTCATTCTCACACCGGAGCGATCCCCGGCGGCCCAAAACCGTCGAGATCCGGTGCTGACGTGTTCATTGTGCAGGACAAAGAGTGCTTTTCGTGATTGAGGCGCGTGACGAGATTGTGGTGTTAACAGTGATATAACTGAATATTTTTGGTCTGTAGTGCAAAGATGGATGATTATTTGATGAATATCTTTGGCCTGTAGTACAAAGATGTATGATTACCTGATGAATATCTTTGGCCCGTAGTGCAAATATGACAGGTGTTGGGATGAACATAACCAACTGGTGATACATATGAATATCTTTGGCCCGTACTGCAAAGATGAATATCTGATTTGATATATATTGATTGACAAGGATAAAATATTGATGATGGACTTTTAAATCATAGAAGATAGTAGACATCATTTTCTACCTAATTCTTCTGACATATTGTTATTTCCGCTGCAGTTGTTGATCTAAAACTTGTTGTCCATCATATTTTATCTGTTTTGTTGATGACTAACGATAATTTATTTTTCATTATCTTAGTCATAATATTCTTTACTTGAATAGTTGAGCTCACCCTTTACTTCTACCTCTTCAGAAAATGAGAATGTGGCAGGGACTAGTCGGGAGACAGAGTGATGGTTCAATTTAGAGCCGTAGAAGTTTTCATTATTTTTGTAAAATAGTGTGATAATAATTATAATGAGAACTCAGTTTAAGTGTTTATATTTTTTACATTTGTATTTACACTCACAGCTTGTATGGTCGTCCTGCTCACGACCTTTTGATATAAAAATTTGTATTTGAATTCTGTACCATGTGTTTGGCGATTCAGAATGGGTTGGATTGATTGAACCTATTCTGAGGGCGTCACAAGTGTGGTGTGGGGTGGGATGGGGTGGGGGTGCATACATAATCACTGATTTTTTTTTTTTTTGGGGGGGGGGGGGGGTGTATACATAATTACTAAACATTTTTTTGGGAGTTGGGAGTTGGGGGTGGTGGGTGGGATGTATACATAATTACTGAATATTATATAATTAATTGATATTCGCAAATTAAGATTAACTGAAAAATAAAATCATGAGAAATTGAGTTTTTTGAATACGTAAATATGGGTGGAAAGAACTTTTAATTTTGATTTGAAATAAAATATGGGTCGAAAAATAGTTAACCGGGTTGGACTTATATTTCTTTTTAAAAATATGGTTCCAAACTTTATTCAACCCAAATAAATAAAAATAATTAATCAACCCATTTAATTTCAGTTAATATGAATTGACTCGACAATTAATCAACTATATTGCGAGGTCTACTTCGAGGCAAAATCATTATACACCAACCCCCAAAATTTATCAAATCAACAACAAATACCCAACATGGTTCTAGTTGACAAGTGTCCACCCCAGTTGGGCCTAGGCTTATAACTTTATAATCCTAAGGGCTTGGGCTGGGAGGCAGCATTAGTACTTCGAGTAAGCCTCTTTTCTTTTTCTTTTTCTTTTACGTACGGCGTTGGCAAACCAAACCACAGTAGTAGTTAAGGAAGAAACGAATCAAGTATTTATCCAGGAAAGGAAAGGGAGAAAATAAATAGCGTGTGGAGAGAGAGGGAGAAGGAAAATCAGATAGTGGTAACAATGGAAAACCAAGCACCAACAGCAGAAGCCCTAAATAGTAACCACAGCGATCTGATCAATACATTCACAGAGATCACATCATCTTCCAAAGAAGAAGCTTTATTCTTCCTCGAAAGTCACAATTTCGACCTCGACTCCGCCGTCTCCACCTTCCTCGAAACCACCGTAGCCACTGCCGATGCTGACGCCGTCGCCGTATCCGCAGGCCGTAATCACTCTCCTTCTCCCTCTCTGTCTCCGCCGTCGTCTCCTTCTCGCTCTAGATCGCCTTCCCCGCCCCCTCCGCTTCGTCCGCAGCCCAGCAGTCTTTACAATCTGCGCTCGAGGCTGCAGAATCAGCCATCCGCCGACAAGAGGCCCTCCGGTAGTAGGCCTGGGAGAATTCAGACGTTCTCAGATCTGAATCGTACGGCTGGAGGTGATTCTGGTAGTGATTCGGATGAACCTCAGGAGTACTATACCGGTGGCGAGAAAAGGTATCCATTTATTGCTTTCTCCCTCTTATTTTATTTCCTTTTCCCTATTTCCCCCTTTTTTTCTCGCTCATTACGCGACTCTACTGACTGTACATGGAAGCCAAAGATATGGATTTATTGTTTGGGTTTATCTCGTAGTTAGTTCCAGTATGTGAAACTTGGGGTAAAAATATTACTGATAATCATGACTGCCGATAATGGCTGTTGGGTTATAGAATTTTTAAGAAATATTAAGTCTGGTAATCTGAATGTGTTCTTACAAGTTCCTGTCTTCATACTTTCAACTTATCTGTATTAATAGTTGTGTTCAAACTATGACAATTGATATGATGGATATATACTTGTTCATGTAAATTTTACTTTGGCTTTGTGATCCTGATGATCCACGTTTAAGATTTAGGGTTGTTGGCTATCAATTATAGCCGGTGTCTACCTAATTGTTTTAAAACAACCACATAAGCTGATAATTAGGTGTGGGATAAAATAGTTGTTTTCATATTTTATTTTTTTGGTTAGGTAAAGGTTGCAGCCAATTATGGGATTGGAACCAGCAACCTTGAGGTTATTCCTTGTCAGAAACTGAGCTTGAAGTGTAAAAGTGAAGAGCACAAGATTTTAATATTCATTATTAAACTGTTACAGGAAACTTGTATTTATACAAACCGAATTGAACTGAATTCAGAGAGAACCTGATGAATTGAAATTAGAAAATTATAGATGCAGAAAAAATCTAATGAGCAGGAGAAAATGAAGATGATCTCGCGAAATCCCAATCGTGAATCTCTGGTACCATGTCACAAACTGAGCTTGAAGTGTAAAAAAATGAAGAGCACAAAATTCTGATATTAATTATTAACTCTTAACTATTGCAGGAAACTTGCATTTATACTAGAGATAGTAGCTTACAAATAAAGCATACAAGATATTTACCTAAACTGCCACACAACTAACTTTAACTTACTATTAGCCAAGTATTTTCCCTTCCATATGTACTGGTATATTGCTCCTGATGGTGTGGAGTACTTTCCTCAGCAATATTCCTCAAGCCCTCTGCCATTTCTCTCATCCCTTGTGTTAGGTGTAATGTGTGATGAAACTATGTATAACCCGAAAATATTTTCCAACAGGTTTTCAGTCTGAGTCTTTTAAATTTTGTTTTGATTGCTGATTTCTTAGAATAAAAAATTGTTCATAAGGTGCCTTGATGCTTGCTAGAGAAATGGAGTATGCTTCTGTAATTTTTTAAAATTATTATTTGAAGTTTTCATGTTCCATCCTGAAATTTAAATCAGGCAGTTATAAGTTTATAACAAGTCCACTTGTGTTCTCAAGAAAGAATCCCAGACTATAGAGTTATTGTTTACAATCTATTTTATAGGTTGAGAACTTGAGGTGTTTAACATCTGCTACTTCTTAAGAACACCTGTTCATACACTGATATAATTCTAAGAAGTAACTTGTAATACATGTCTGATGCATATTTAATTGTGATATAGCTCATAGGTTCATTATAAGAAGTAATTTCAAAGTGGTAGTTCATACTGTCCGACTAAAATCTTCAAACTTGCACCATTAATAAGATTTGTTGAAGGAAATAACTATCTGTGATTTAGAGTATTATTAGCTTGCATGGGGTTTGATTTTATAATCGATTATCAGCAATCAGTCGCCTCATTGCCTGTGACACACATATAACATGTTATGTAGGACCAAGTGTTTTTCCATATGTTCACCCAATTTTGAAGTACATATGTTTGTGAATATTGAGCTGACAAGACCAGCAACCAAGCTTGTAAACAATCAAATTGACTCCAATTATGTATTTATTATGTTGCTAGGTGATGTCTTTCCTTGACATATTATAAAGATGTTTTCAACCCTAGATTCATCTTTTGGGGAAAATTATTCTGTTTAGCTAAAAGTAATATGCTGATGTTGTTCATCCTTTGCAGTGGAATGCTTGTCCAGGATCCGTCAAAACCCAATGATGTAGATGCTTTATTTAATCAAGCTAGACAGGCAGGAGCTGTGGAAGGACAGGCGGATCACCGTCGGCCATCTTCAAGTTCAAGAAGCTTTAGTGGAACAGCAAGACTTCTATCTGGAGAAACATTATCATCTGCTCCTTTGCACCCTGAAGCTGTCACTCACAATATCACTTTCTGGAGCAATGGTTTCACAATAGATGATGGTCCTTTGCGGCGGTTGGATGATCCTGAAAATGCATCCTTCCTAGAGGTACATATTAAGGGGTGGTTATAAGCTACGTTTTTGGGAGACCCCCAGAACAAGGGGGAGCAAGAGAATCATAATTCCAAAAATTACCACTGGCCTTGTACTGTAAGTGTTATCTTGAAGGAAGAAACAAATGTCGGGGTTTTAGGTCCTACGTATGGTTGTTTCCTTGAAAATATATGGTCTAAAGATTTTCCTAAAGTATACACCAAAAGAAGTCCAATAAGTGATCATAATGTCAATTTGGATATTTGGGAAGTTATGCTAAGGCATCACATTCACCATTTATTCTATGCTATCATAATGGGACTCAAACCCTTGACTTTGGACTTTACAAGCCTTTCAGGATCCCCACTTGGGCTACAAGGCCTGTGGACTGTGGTTATGTTTGGTTTTTATAAAATTGTTTAATCTTGGAGTAAAAATTGGGCTATATGCACCTACCTAATGGAAGGTTTGATATTATTTATTCTTGGTATTTTTCTGCTAGTGGGGATGTGACGTTACCATTTAATCACATTGCAATGCAGAGTATCAGGAAGTCAGAGTGTCCAAAAGAACTGGAGCCAGCTGATAGGAAGACTGCTGTCCATGTTAATCTCATGAGGAAAGAAGAAGACTGTCCTGTGCGTTGTTTATATCTCTCAGCAATTCTTTTTTTTTTTTGCTCTCCACAAGCAATTCAGTCATTCTTATTAATTCCATTTAATTTCCCTTGCGCAGGCACCACAGAAGCGACAAGTTTCATTTCAGGGCCTAGGGAGAACATTAGGTAGCACCAACAGTGCCATACCACCAGTGGAGCCAACTGTTGCTGCAAGCAACCTCCATACTTCCCCACTGCCGTCCGTGGGTCTAGTCGTGGATCAGGCGTTACCTTCTACCTCGATTCAGCTCAGGTTGGCAGATGGTACTCGTATGGTTTCGCGCTTAAATTTCCATCATACAATCAGAGATATCCGTGGCTTCATTGATGCATCGAGGCCTGCTGCACCAAGGACATACCAACTGCAGACAGTGGGATTCCCTCCCAAACAGCTCACTAATCTGGACCAGACTATAGAGCAGGCGGGCTTAGCCAATTCTGTTGTAATCCAGAAGCTCTAGAAATCTTGGATTAAAAATTATTATTTTTTGGCAAAAACTTATGTAACAGTTTCGCATATTTAAAAAATTTTAAACTCATTTCCAATATTTTAATGAGTCTCATGTTATTAAATTAGGGAGTTACTATTTCTAATAGGAAAAATGATATTTTTACAAGGTTACACTTACATGAAGGTGGGGTCATTTCACTAACTATTCATGTGTGGAGTCTTGTGAAAATATAATTTTTTTTGTGAAAATATCAATTCCCTTAAATTATTTTAACAAGTCTTTTGTGGTGATGTGGTAATGATTTTCTTACTATATATATATATATATAAAAGTTTCTTCTGGTATTTTATCATTTACCAATATATATTTATTTAAACACATTCTTATCATTATCATTATTTCGAACTGGGTTAATTTACTATTTGTTTGTCTACTTACTTTTGTGGCGTTTAGTTCGTTTAAATATTTAACGCATTTAAAATTTGTATTATCTTGAAAATAGATACTTTCAAATATTATAAGTTAAAACATATGCTCTTATTTTTTGTGCTTTATTAATTTTGAGTAAGATTATAAAATTAATTCACTATATTACCTATATGATTACAAGAATTATTACTAATATTTATTTATGTAATTGATAAGTAAAACATTGATAAATAAAATTAAAATATATATTATTATTTTAAACTTGACTTTAAATAGATATATAATATAGTAATCATGCGCAGACCATGCTGATCTCACCCAATAATTTAAAATAATGCTACTATCACATAAATTCTATCACGTAACTCTCACATACATACACATATATACTGCGGGTCCTGCATGTCAGGCGAGAACCCGCACTCTGTATGTGTGTGTATGTGAGAGTTATGTGATACTACCTCCGTCCCATAATAAGTGCTTTTTTAGCTTAAATCACACATACCAATACATAAGTTAAAATGACAAAAATACCCTTAATATACTTTGTTTTGTTTGAGACTTTTTTTATTGCATTTTGGTCTCTCTTTCTCTTTCTTCAACCTTTCAACTTCCCAATAAATATGCAATAAATACCATTGGTTGCATAAGGGCACATATGGAAAAATATTGTAAAAATTGTATTGAAATTTTAACACATCACTTATTTTGAAAAAAAATATTAAATCTAAAAAAACACTTATTATGGGACGGAGGTAGTAGTTTTTATGTAATAATAGCATTGCTAAATAATTTATTAGAACCGAGGGAGTGGTCAGAATTCAGATAATATAAATTTAATTTTTAAATGTACAAATACGTGACGGTCGTTTTGTGGACAACCAGTATTCCCCCAGCGGATCATGGCTTGAACTTGAAGGACTATCTGATGAACATTGAAGCCATAAACAAAGTCTTTTATTTTAGAGAATTGATATTTTTATGAGAAAGATTGATAGTTTCACAATATTTTTGTCACATGAATAATAAATAAGACTCACATTTATGAGAATAAAGATTTATGAAAATATCAAATTTCTCATATAAAAATAACAATCTTACTTTCATTAATTAACATTAAACAGGTTGAGTTGAGCTAAACTTTAAACAAATTTAAAATTTATTACTATCTCCGTCTTACAATAAGTGATTTTTTAAGCTTAATATTTTTTTCAAAATAAGTGATGTGTTAGAATTCTAATATAATTTTTACAATATTTTCCCATATGTGCCTTTATGCAACCAATGATATTTATTACGTATTTATTGGGAAGTTGAAAGATTGAAGAAAGAGAGACCAAAAGGCAATAAAAAAAAGTCTCAAAAAAACAAAGAAAGTATATTAAGGGTATTTTTGCCATTTTAACTTGTGTATTGGTATGTGTAATTTAAACAAAAAAAAACACTTATTATAGGACGGAGGTAGTATTAAAATTTAATATCTGAGTTATGCTTGAATTGTGCCAATTTAATTTAATCAAGTAATTTATTATTTTATTAATTCTTTTTTATAATTTCATAAGACATTACTCACATGGATGTGAATCTTATTTACTATTTATGTGATAATAATATTTTGTAATTATCAAATTTCCTTGTAAAAAAATTTAGTTAATTGATAGGTTGATTATTACTTCTACTAGCAACAGAGTACTCTCTCCGTTCTTTGTTATAAGTCGTTTTAAATTTGTGCACAAATATTAAGAAAATAATTATAAATTATTAAATATAATATTAATTGCCTCCTATATTGCTCTTATATTGAAAAAAGATAATTTTATTTATTAGATAGACAATTATAAGACAATCAAAATTATATTTAATATTTGAGATAATATTGAGAGCTAAGTCATTAATATTTATTTAAAATTTTTAAACGATTTATATTAAAGGATAAAAATATTTTTATAAAACGATTTATATTAAGAAAATGGAGGAGTAGTTATTTACATGCATTACATTAATAATAGTAAGTATTAAACATTAAATGGATTAAGTGAATAAAGTTTAAATCATTTAACTGTAGCCCGGGCCCAGCTCTAAACAGAGTTTTGTTAAGCTGAAATCGTTAACGGTACTCGTTGTTGGTAGCCTCGATTCCATTACTCACTCACTCACTCACACACCCACACACATACAAACAGCTGACGCATGAAAGTCAATAGTCGGAAACTAAAGTGATCCTCTTGTCCACACCCAAACAAAACCTCTCCCCGCTCCCGAGTCCCGACCCCTGTGCTGTTCGCCTGTTCCTCTCTCTCTCCCACCAAGCACCAACTAGGGTTCTGCTTCCGTCAGACCACCATTTTACTTCACTTCAATTCCACCTTTTAATCTTCTCATTCCTCAGATTCTCTTACTAAATTAAGCTCCGATTCACCTCCCTTATCGCGCTCTCTACAAAATCTACTGATTTCTCTCTCTAGAATTCAAAGCACTTACTATCTTTCTCTTCATATATATTTTTATCGTTTTCTCTATCTAAAATCAAAATCTCTACGTCCAACTCTCTCAATTCGTTGATTTATGGCGAAGACCAAACCCGGAAAAAAAGACCTCGATACTTACACCATCAAAGGAACCAACAAAGTCGTCAGACGTAAACCATCTCCCCCTCTAACTCATAAATTATTTTATTATTATAATTATTATTTTTTATTTTTTTGTAAAATTTCTTAGGGTTGTGATTCGCAGCTGGAGATTGCGTGTTGATGCGACCGTCGGATTCCGATAAGCCCCCGTACGTGGCCCGAGTGGAGAAGCTCGAGGCCGATCACCGGAGCAATGTCAAGGTTAGGGTCCGCTGGTATTATCGGCCCGAGGAGTCCATGGGAGGCCGGAGGCAGTTCCATGGAGCAAAGGAGCTGTTTCTATCAGACCACTATGATGTGCAGAGTGCTCACACTATAGAGGGAAAGTGTATTGTGCACTCTTTCAAGAATTATACTAAGCTTGAGAATGTTGGTGCAGAGGATTACTTTTGTCGATTCGAGTACAAGGCTTCCACCGGAGGGTTCACCCCTGACCGTGTTGCTGTGTGAGTGCTTTCAGATTAAAATTTTATTTTTAATGTGTTATCTATGATTTATTTTTTTGGACTAATTTTTGGCTTTCTTTGAAGGTATTGCAAGTGCGAAATGCCTTATAACCCTGATGACCTCATGGTGCAATGTGAAGGATGCAAAGATTGGTATAGATTTTCATTTCTGTATTTTGTGTGATTTAAATGTCCTGGCATAGGACACATTACCTGCATGATGTGTTTAGGAATGAGGAGTGTACAGCTATGTCTTCTAACAATTATCTTTCCTTTTCTAATATAGGTGGCTTTGTACTTAAGGTATGGTATAAATTACCATCTCTCTCGCTCTATCTGGTTGAGTCTTCCTTGGGTTGATTGTTTTTTCTCCCATACTTGTATATGTGATTGGTCGAATTTCTGTAGAATCATTGGAAAGCTAGATGTTCTGGTGACTTTGAGTTCTATATATAAAGAAAATCATGCTACACTCGGTCATTTTTTTTAATTTCAAAAACTAAGCAATAAACGCTGCCGTAATGGAAATTGATTAAAGATGGGTGTTAAAGTGGATTTTGATTGCTCCATTCTGGGAACATACTCATTTTTTCTCCTTTTTTGGTTTTGTTATGATGGTATATACCCATTTAGTTCATGTTAATATGATAATTATAGGTGAAATATGTATTGAACGTTGTTGAGTGAGCTGGTACTATGATATCTAAATTGATTAATTGATGTGTGCTTGCAGCTCTCTCTCTCTCTCTCCCTCTCCTCCTCTCCTCCATCTTTTCCTTTATCTCTCCAAGTCAAAAACTGTTTGTGTTTTAATATAAATTCTCAGCGTAGTTTTGAGTTCTGTTTGCCTTGTCCATCTCAGATTTTTCCTATAGTAGCAGTCCCTAACTTAAGTGCTTTTTTGAAGTAATTTTTTTAAAAGGTAAATTTTGTCCCCTCTGAGGTTTAGGTCTATATAAAGCTTTAAGTAACACGATTCATGTGTCCGACGTTAAGAAGTTGGAATTAGCCTTTGAGATGAGTCGGGGCTTTTATGTTTATGAAACAATTTTAATTTTTCTTTCTCCTTCCTCCTTAAAACAGTGTGTGTGCATGTGCAACATAGATGGGTATTTTGCCTTGGTAATCTAAATTCTAAAAATTTCAAATGAGCAAAAGGAAATGTAGTTGGAGAACTTACAACTGGAGATAGAACCAACAGGGGCAAAGAACTTAAACTGCCATCTGCATATTGTGTGCGTGAGTACTAGTAATAGACTGATCACTGTTGCTAGAGCGGTATGGGGAAAAAAGTCTAAAAGAGGCTTTATTTTGAAGAGGAATATGGTTCAAAACTCCTTGTGGTGCTGATGACCCTGCTCATTTTTGTTCCTACAAAAGTCAATGGGGCAACGTTTGAATTGTAAGTAGAAATTTACATTGAATATACTTGAATCCTGATATGAACATGGGTTGAGATGATGAAATTATGTTGGATTTTCTTCTAATTCTCTCTTTGGAAAATAGTTGGCTTGAACATATTTATGTATAAATAGAGGTTGGCCGAATATTTTCCGTGTTTCTCCTTAGTTTGTGCTAAGCTTAAACGATATATATCGGCATTATGTGGCTTTCATTTTCTCCTCACTTTAAATGAGGTGTTCATGTCTGCTTAACTATCTGGAAGTTGGTTCCTTAGGCATAGGCTAAATTTGCAGGTTCCATCCTTCTTGTATGGGTATGACTATCGAAGAAGCAAAGAAGTTGGAAAAGTTTTTATGTTCTGATTGTGCATCTGATGAAGATACCAAAAGATCCTTGAACTCGTTCCCAATATCGCCATCTGTTGAGGCTAAGGTGAGAATGCCTTCTACTTCCAAGTTTGACTTGAATGGAGTTACCCATTTGTTGTTATTGATACTGTAATAAATATTTGTGCAGATGCGGCATCTCATATAAAATGGTTGGTTTTGCTAATTCATTCTTAGACTTGGTAACAAGAAATTGAATGTAAAAAATGGAGGAAAACCCATTATATGCATCTATTATTTGACAAATTCATTATATGCATCTAAATTACACTCATAATCTTTGTGCAAGCGATTATGTACTTACTTGTCTGACGTGACTAATTATAGATTCACATTCGATACATTTGGGAGATTCTTTGCCAACAGTAGAGTACAACAACGAAGGATTATCAAATACTTATTTACTTACCTAATTAAAAATATGGTCCTATGATGCATGGATTTTCTTAAAGATAAGAAGAACTATACTACATGGATATGCACCAGTGCCTAACATATGGTCCCTTGTGTTACACATTATCTAAAGCAAGAGTTTTTGCTAATGTATGTGATTGTTAAGAGGGATGGGTTCTGTAAAGAAATGTTTTTACTGCCTAAGTTTGGATTGGGTTTTCAACATAAGCTACTCATTCCTTCGTTAAAATTTGGGGTTTTGACTGGTTGCTGTAGTGTTTGGAGCAAGTTTTAATCTGATGACCTTTTTGCACTTGTACTTAATGTCTTAATCTGTAAAACTTATCACCGCATTAAGGAGTTAAACGTAGTATGCTCAAAAAGTAATATAAGATAACTTTTTATAATTGATCACCGTATTAGATTGTTGATTCCAGTTGAAACTTAGTTTAAAAAAGGATTTATAACATCATTTATACCATGCTTATATACCACTATTTCTTCTCCTTTGAATTTTGTTTGTTTTGTATTGTAATGTTATCATGAGGATAATGAAAGACTGAAGATTAAAAATTGATTATTTAACATATTGTTGGCTTATTTGTATCCTACTATCCCATTTTTACCCATTTCCTGAAAATATGGGTTATCAACATCCAGGTTCGTTTATGTGTTTTGTGTAACTCATCAATATGTTGATGATTATATCATCTCATTTTATTGTGGTGTAATTTTATCCCCCTCTAATGGAATATACTGTCTAATGCCAATACTAGGTGGAGCCAAAGCGTAGAAAGAGATGACCTACCGTGATGCATTAATGAGGAGGTACTCATTTTCTTGCTGTATTAACTCTAGTATTGTTGTTATGTTGTGGAATGGTACAATGCAGAGAAGATACCTTGCTCGCACAAGCCAGAGGCTTTTCGTAAATTACTGTGTTAACTTAACTATTCGCAGATGTCTGCATGTGTTCTAGACTAGGATAGGACTCTTTCCTTACCAGTAAATTTGTACCAAAACAAGAGGGTTAAAATTGGTATTCTTGACTTCTTGAGTGAGATCTGTAGTTTGACTAAATGTGATTCATTATTTTGACTTTGATTGGGATTTTGGATTCTTGGTGCAATGATATATCAGCCTGAAGGGGGTTTACTCGAAGCAACCTAAACTGTCCAGCAGCTGATGCCCAAAGGATTCACTTATTTTACAAATTTGAGTTTGGTTTAGCTGGATCAAGTTGTGTTGGGAATTTCTGATGCACTGGCTCAACTGTCGGCAAGATTATGTTTATAAAGTTGTATTATTCATTGTTAGCTGGTAGTCTTATATTTCAAATTCCAGATATATGCAAACGCCAGCAATAGAATGCTCCTTGCTAGCTAGGGATATTCCTATATTTTTGTTGTGAATCTCTGCCGCAGCTTTTAAATTTTTAACTTTGTTTACCCTTTTTCAACATAATGTTTGAAGTTCTCATTTTTTTTCCTCCTTCCAACAGAATGGTTATGATGTTGGGGCCTAAATGGGGTTCTTCCCAGAACCTATATTCAGGTTCTAAATGGAGTTGGATCATTCATTCATTCGGTTATATGTAATATGCCATGGGCTATTATTTTGTGGGAATCATATATTATGCCTAGAAGTGGTAAGAATGCATATCTGGGGATGATATATGCATTTGATTGATGCCTGCCTGCCTGCCTGCAGTTTAAACTTTGAAGTTTACAGGGTGCCAAAGAAATCCAAAATAAAAAGGTTACGGATATAAGTGGAGACGTCTTCTTTTGTAATCATCATAATCAAGTAGTACGTCCGTCCGTCAAAGTAATCCTCCAGTCAGTCATACTAAATCACGGTTTGCATTTGATTTCCATAAAGAGGGTGACTATTTTTCTGAAGTCTTGTTAATAGTTTGACAATCACATGGGGAGGAGGGAATTTGTATTTGTTGAATTAAAGAAAATATTTGCGAAATAGTAAATTAGCAATTTACTTTTTTGTATGGAGATGATGATATGTACAATTATTATGTAGTGCTGCTGCAATTACGCTATTGGCAACAATGGGTTATACTTTCTGCTGAGGAAGATAAAAGTCGATTGTCTTAAAGTTTGGTGAGGAATTGATTGTAGTAGATTTGGTTCAGATATTTACCAAAAATTATTTTAATGTCATGTCACCGCTACTATATAAAACGCACTACCAATTCAAAACATTATGATTTTCAAAGCATAAATTAATCACACCAATATTAAAAATTAAATTTAAAAGATGCCTAATGAAATGGTTGCTTATTATTTTTAACTGTAAAAATATCACTTTTCAAATTAACTATCAATTGGAATAGGTTTTTAAATTGAATAATGTTAAGAATAGAATAAATATTGATAAAATAAACATAATATTAAGAGTATCAAATTTTGGAATCTTAAATATACATGTCGTTAATACATAAATTATTTAACATTATATTTAGTCTTAAGTAATTACATATATCTATGTATTAATAACGTGTGTAATTTAAAAACAATTGAGACCCCAAATTATTGAGTCCAGTTATATATTGGGATAAATTTATATCGAATACATGATATTAATATGAATTATAAGTTATTACATATATTCCTAAAAAGATGTAACTCGTAACCAAAGAGTTGACATATGATATTGACAATATATATCAATTATTTATTTATTTAAAAGATGACTTGTGAAAATATTAATTTTTGAAACAAATAATTATTTAAATATTTAATGCGACAGCTATTACTCTTTACTCACGCAGTGTAGGGTAATTACAGTGACTAACCCACTTATAAAAAAGGGAAAGAAGATGTAATTAGTAGTATAAAATTTAATTCCTTAATTAGTTTTGCAGTTCACTCTATTATTTCAAACCAATGACAGGTATAGACAGACAGCAGGGGAAGACTCAGACAACGCGACTATTTTCATTATATTTTTAGCTCCACTTTTCATTAATTTAGATTTTTCTCTCTCTAGATTGAATCGGATATTTGAATTAGGGTTTGTATTACCCGACTTCTGTTTCCCTGAGAATCTTTTGTAGCTCTCTTTTACACAGATCTTTAGTCACGCCATCAATGTAAGTTCTTCCATTTTACTATATCTCTTCTGCCCCCTCCAATCTCTTAAAAAAAAATCGATTTTGAATTAATTCTCAAAAAGATTGGCTACTCCAAAAGTGAAATATTTGATTCCAACTACTTTCAATTGTTGATATTTGTGTTCAGGGTATGAGTTTCTGATTAGGGGTTTCCTTGTTTTCACCTTCCATGGTTTATCTTTCTTTTTTCTTGAGAATGTATATATTTAAATTCACTTTTAGGTGGAAACTTTGAAAAATTTTACTCTTGAAAGGGAATTCCATTTGGGGCTAGGTTAGGGTTTAGTGGATATGATTAAGCAGATATTGGGTAAGCTTCCGCGGAAGACCTCGTCTAAATCTTCCCATAATGACTCAAACAATGAGGGTGGATTTTCATCTATAAATTCATTGAATTCAGTTGGTGGGGGTGTTGGTAGCAATTCTAAGAGCAATTCTGCATCTGGGAAAGCTTCGAATCCTGGCTCGGGAGCTTCTCGTTCCAGTAATGGAATTTGTGCTCCACAATCATCGAACACAACCCTTAAGTCAAATCAAGGAAAGAAGTCAGGTCCCATGGCTGGCCAAGCAGGCCAGGTGCTTAATTATGCTGCCTATGAAGCTTTGCCTACCTTCCGGGAGGTTCCAAGCTCCGAAAAGCACAACCTTTTTATCAGGAAGTTGAATATGTGCTCTATGGTGTTTGATTTTAGTGATGCTTCAAAGAGTCTCAAAGAGAAGGATATAAAGCGTCAGAACTTGCTTGAGCTTGTTGATTACATTTCGTCGGTTACTTCCAAGTTCAATGAGGTCACAATGCAAGAAATCACGAAAATGATAGCTGTAAATCTGTTCCGAGCCTTTCCATCTAATCATGAGAACAAACTACCGGATGTGTTTGACCCAGAGGATGATGAACCAACTATGGAACCATCATGGCCTCATCTTCAAATCGTGTACGAATTTCTTCTGAGATTTGTGGCTTCATCAGAGACAGATGCAAAACTTGCTAAAAGATACATTGACCATTCTTTTGTGTTGAGATTACTTGACCTCTTTGACTCAGATGATCAACGAGAGAGGGAGTACTTGAAGACAATCCTTCACCGCATTTATGGCAAGTTCATGGTGCATCGGCCGTTTATCAGGAAAGCCATCAACAACATCTTCTACCATTTTATTTTTGAGACGCAGCGTCACAATGGGATTGCAGAATTACTTGAAATCTTGGGTAGTATAATTAATGGGTTTGCGCTGCCTTTAAAAGAAGAGCACAAACTTTTCCTTGTGCGTGCCCTGATTCCCCTTCACAAACCCAAAAGTGTGTCAATGTACCATCAACAACTTTCATATTGTATTACCCAGTTTGTGGAGAAAGACTTCAAGCTGGCTGACACAGTGATCCGAGGTCTGTTGAAGTACTGGCCAATAACTAATAGCTCAAAAGAGGTCATGTTCCTTGGTGAATTGGAGGAAGTTCTGGAAGCTACCCAGGCTGCAGAATTTCAAAGGTGCATGGTCCCTTTGTTTGTTCAGATTGGTCGCTGCCTCAACAGCTCACATTTTCAGGTACAGTGTTAGTCTATCAGATTGTTTCTCTTCATGTTGTAGATACAATCTTCAACCACGTTCTAGGTTCTTTGCCTTCATTGGTAACTTTTACTCTGTAATCCATGTGTTCTTTCACTTGTTATGTCTGTTGAAATTTGAGTGGATACTTGCCTTTCTCTTATGTGTTTTGACTGGTTTTCTTATGCACATGTGATCGCTATGTTTTCTGTTGTGGTACTGAGTTCTAGTATTTTGTTCTTGGTGAAGTTCCTTTTACGATCATATGTTGACTTTTCTTTCAGTCTGAGTGAGGTCCTTTTGCATAACAGATGCAAATCATTAATGCCTAGATGTTGCAAAGGATTATGTCTAAGAACTTTGCGGATAGATAGTTTGTTATACTCTCTGTAGCATATTACATTATTAGTCGAGCTGTTTCTCCAATAAATAAAAGCTTTTGTCCGTCCTCCCTTTTTTTTCCTTTTAGTTTTTGTGCAAACCCTGGTCATGGATCACCAATACCTTTATTTAAAAAGCATTTATAGTTTAAGCTTGTAAATAAAGTGGGATGATATTTCCACTAACGTGGTATTTCTCTCTAAGCTGTCTCCTCAAGAATCTTGCATCTAATTCTTACCACAAGTTCAACCGTTTTTCATCTTTTCATGAATTAACTTGAAACAAATTTACTTTTGATTTCAAATTTATATACATGATTATAGAATTAATACATCTGGTCTCTGGACTTTTCACTGGGAAGGGTG
Source organism: Panax stipuleanatus (assembly GCA_020205555.1). Taxonomy (NCBI): domain Eukaryota; kingdom Viridiplantae; phylum Streptophyta; class Magnoliopsida; order Apiales; family Araliaceae; genus Panax; species Panax stipuleanatus. The sequence goes on from CM035118.1 coordinate 152,595,333, forward strand.
CTAAATAGATGATTGAGAGGGATGGACTTTAAGGCCTGGAACTGGAAGGGCCATTGGCCCACGAGTTTGTTTGAAAATTTTAACATGCTATTTTCTTAAAGACCTATATATTTCTTTGGTTGGGCCCACCCTTATTCAGGTATTTCATTCTAAAATATTGGCAAGTCATTCTTTTTTTATGTTTTTTTTTCTTCAATTTTTATTATATCTACTCTTTCTCTCTCTCTCTCTCTTCTCAATTGATAAACATGCTTGTGACATACTATTATTCTAATTTCCTTACAAATGACAGTCCAAGCAAGTCCGAGGTAGGCTTTCTATCTCACTCGATTATTATAAAAGTTTTCCTATTCTATTAGCTTGTCCAATCCTAAATCATATTTTAATTTTGACTATTATTTGAAACCCTTCTTCTTCTTCTTTTTCTTTTTTTCTTCCCTGAAATGATCTTTCCATAATAGAAATCTGTAATTCTTAGTAGGCTGTTTGGAAAGCATCTAAGTTGTGCTCCATTTTGTAAATTTATTACCTCTTTATAGACATAGGCAATTGTAGAATTTACCTTCCATCATCGCAAGCATATTTTACAAACCTTGTGACTTTGTTACTATATTAGAATATAAGTAGCACTTTGGGCAACACATAAGAAAATTCAGTTATGCAGAGGCAAAGATTAATATATAAAAACATCTTAATTGTAATTATATTTTTAATCTTTCAAAATCCCAAAAAATGAAATTTACAAAAAGAACATTGTTTTTACAACAAGAGTAACTGAGCAAATATATACATTTATGATTAACAAAATTGAGAGAAACATAGCAGTTAAATTTCATTCCAATTTCTAATCCTTGATTATATAGAATACATCATTTTTTCTCAAAATGTTGACAAGTCTGAGTCGAAGGTAATATTTTTCTCCAGATTGCCTGAGGTCTTATGCTGCTGTTCAGCCTGTTCTTAGCTAATATTATTGTGCAAATATGATATTTATCTATTTAGGCTTCTAAATGAAAACTACATGATTTTTCTGCCATGTTTTGTTGATCTGATGCTGCATAAAGATGCCTATAGATCAATAGAGACAATGGACTTTTGATGGTGCCCATATGGGAGGGACAAATTTTGATAGGAGTCCAAATCTCACCGAATTTATTCTCCAAGATCATCCTGTGCAGTCACGCTGTATATTATGCAGTGTTAACTATCTCTCTTGCACATCAAAGTCTTTCATTTTGATTGCAAAGGCTAATATTAACTAGCCATGGTTTAAAGTTATATATGGTTGCAAGATAGTGAGAGCTTGAGAGGATCAAGTGAAGAGTTTATGATACTGTCGCCAGAGGTTATACTGACTCAAGAATTTAGAGGATTGAAAATGGTGATGAATATAGTGGATTGATATGTTTTTTTTGTTTATCTGCCCTTGAATCAAAAGCAAGAACCATTCAATAAGACTTCGTTTGTGATTTTGATTTCCTCTATGATTATACTGAATAAACTTCTGTTTTTAATGTTTTTATTGATTTTTTTTGTTTCTATGACGTCTGTGTTTTTTTTTCAGGTAGCTGAACGTGCATTGTTCCTATGGAATAATGATCATATAAGGAATCTGATTACTCAGAATCGCAAGGTTATACTGCCTATAATCTTCTCAGCATTGGAGAAAAACACTCGGAGTCACTGGAACCAAGCTGTTCAGAGCTTGACACTGAATGTGAGGAAAATATTTTCAGATTCAGATCAAGCACTTTTTGATGAGTGCCTAGCTAAGTTCCAAGAAGATGAAACCAAAGAAAAAGAAATACTAGAGAAGCGGGAATCAATCTGGAAACGCTTAGAAGATGTGGCATCGTCCAAGGCGGTAGGCAATGAGGCGGTGCTTGTTTCAAGGTTTGCTTCTGTTGCCATTGCTACCAGCACAAATTTGCGAGCAGCCACTGGTAGTTGAAGATAACATCTGGTGAAATATGAGACATCATCACTTCGGCCTATTGGTGACCATACAAGGTGGTCTGGCAAGGGGTGTCGTTCAGGGACCTAAGAAACTTGTATAATCACTCTGCCAGCTGAGCATGAAAAATGAAAGGTGGGGGGTTATGTGGATATTAAGTTGATTCTGTTTTTTGTTCTTTACTTGGGTTCTTGCCTCATTCCCTTTTTGTTGCCTCAGCCATGGAGGTGTGTGTATTATAAGAAAACTGGTTCATAGAGGTAGCATCTCTTTGAATTTCCTACCGTATAATGTTATTTTGTGGCCCTTTGTACTTGAGCATTGCGCTTTCTCTTTCTTTCCATTTATGATGGTTACAGGGGAATCTAAAGCATAAAGTATGTATCATTTAACCCATATTTTAATTATATTAAAGTTCTGCCTTGTAGTTTAAGCATCATTTGGCCGCAGCTGATTGATTGTCGTATTGTAATTAATCTCATGGATGTTGCTAGGGATGCTTCTTCTTTTTTTTTCCTTCTAGGTTGGATGCTATGGTTTTAGACCCACATTTCTTGTCCTTGATAGAGAACAAGGTGCTACTACTATCTCGTGGATAGTAGCAGCTGTAGTGGTTGTTGAGTGACCGCCAGCCATCGTCTAAAAGAATGTGCTTAGTTTGTTTTTTAAAAAACTGAAAAATATTGAATGCATTTAGTTTCTTGCAAGTGCTCCTCGCAAGAGATTGGTATCTGGGGGCAGCAATTAAATTCTTTAATTTACTTATGGAATTAGCATCTCAGTTGATTTTCCTCTCTTTTTCTCAACGTGAGGTTGGATTGTTGACTTCGCAAGCTTCCCATGTCAGAGGGGAATTAAGAAAAATTAAGCATCCAGAAAATCCTAATTAAGTGTTCGAATGGCACTTCAGAACTCTAATTAACATCTATGTGAGAACAATTCTGACTTCTTTAACTACCATAACCATTGATACCATTGATTGAATTGGCAAGTTTACAACAAACTACAAAAGTCTGAAGGGAAAATTGTCCAAAAGTAAACATGTTATATCTCAAATGTAAAACAGAGACCACAATTACTAGTCCTCACCATATGCTCGAAAGCTGTATCTCTCTTGGTAGAAACCATTGAAGAAGAGATCGGCCTCAAACCATTTAGGGTATCGAACCAGGTCACCAGCCACGAAACTCATGAATCGCTCACTTCCTTCAGGCACCACCCTCACCTCCCCTTCCTCAATGTAAACCAGCTGGTCTACATGCCAGTCCCAGGGCAACTTGCACTTTCCAGTCTTCCACATTGACCAGCGCAAAACCCCAAGTTCAGCTAGTCGCTGTTGCGATGCATTTCTTTCTACCCGTACATGGTACAGTTCCTCTAGTGGTTTCTCCGTTCGCATTGCTTTTATTCCATGACAGTGCCCAACAGTAGTATACGATCTACACTCTCTACTGCCTCTTTTTGCGGAGAAGGAGCTCAATAGGGGTGCCATGAACACACTTGCCATAGCTAAATGCAATTCCACCAGCCCAAGACTATCTACAAAATTAACTTTGACAATTTCAACTAAGTTCACAAGAAATAACTATGATCATCATACCAAGGGGAGAGCCGCTTGGGAAAGGGATCGAACGTGTGATGTGCATGAACTGTTAGTCCCACAAATCAACAACATGATCTCTCACAACTTGCGAATGAATTTCTATCAGCATGATAAGATAGTAAGCAATGCAACAATGTGAAATGGTTTTCAAAATTCAATCCCATTGTTTTATTTTTTATTTTAATTTTAACAAAGGCTTAAATGTGCTTCCAAAATGAATCCCTGCTCTCCATTCAGTTTAATGTGGAAACATATTTTTGAATAAAATTTCTTTTAATTATTAATATTAAAATATTTTCTATGTAGCAGTGCCTCTTATGCTCCTCATTCGGCCGTGATCAAACATAAAAAGTAGGTTTCAGATATGTTTCTCTGGGAGAAAAGGAAAAGGAAAGTCGTTTGTGTAGTCTCCTATCACACAAGGAAAATGCTATACGTTACAAAACTCAGTACATAATGTTGTAATGATGTGGTAACTATTAGAGTCAATATGTCCTACTCCTACCATATGATATGCTTTGTATCCCTTGTGCGACATCTCTCTCATCTTCACATCATTTTATTGAGATTTGTTAGTGAAATCTGTGAGTTATATAACTCTTTTCAGTAGAATGCCTAGAAGTTTAGACTTTTGTTAAGACAAGATCTACAGTTGCAAGCAATATGGAACTAAAGTAGCTCACAATGGCTAGGACATACGACCTAAGCACAGTGGTCCTCAGTGTTAACTCATTAAACACTTTCATAGTTGTTCTCGCTGCTTATATCTGACCATACTAGTATAGTAAGAATGATCTACTAAACCTTACAGGTAGTAGTATCTCAGTATCAAGACGCAGATTTGGAATCGGATTATGTATTCATCAACAAAATAAAAGTGCATGAGTTTGCAACTTACAGGCCGTAGATATATGTATATAATTACACGTTAGTGCTAGATATTTTGTCTAAAATCTAGTAATAGCACATGAGATGAAAGTTTAGCAGATTTTTTAAATAAATAAATATATAAAAAAAAGGAGAAAATAAACCAACTCAGCTACTCCAACATGTCTAATAGAACAGCATTAAAGTAAGGACTTTGGATTTCATTTATTAGAAAATGCAACATAAATAACTTTTCATTTCAAATAGTTGGGTTGCCTTCTTAGTTTTTTTTTTTGCTAAATGGTTGCCTTCTTAGTTGTTTGTGAACTGACTAAATATTCAGGTAAATTAGCTTCCTGTTACATAAAACTAAGAAGAAAAAGAGAGAGTATAATTTCCTAAAGTTCAGATACTGGAATCCTATAAACCCTCACATAAAAATATAGCAAAAGAAAAGCTCATATATGTTTACAAATTACTCCAGTACAAGAAATCTTAAAGCATGAGAGTACGATACTCGAGTGTATATAAGTAAAAACAAGAAAAGATAAAGCTTGCCTTTTTGAATTGTTGTAATGGTTTTGATTTCGTTCCCAGAGTCTAATCCTGATATACAGATTGGCAAAACCCTAGAATAGAGAGGTTTATCATAGCTTTATCCGAAGTCCAAACGGTATATTTTGGAGCTGATAATTTTTCTACTTAATAATCCAAATAAAAAGGATAAGTCACGTGACTTACAAACCTCGAAAAACATGGACCGTTTGGTTCGTTGGTTAACGTGTCCAATGTTTGTACGCAAGTTCCTAGTCTCTTTCCGATTGGGCTCTTCTAAAAATTATAAGCACAGAGGCATCCCATTGCTGGGATTGCCCAAAAAAAACCCATTTTTCCAATTTTCTTGAATCATGTTGTCGAATCATCTTCATCTTCAACAATACCCAATTATTTCTAATTGTGTTATTCCTCAGTACCCATTTGCCAGTTCACCTCTTCAGAGACCAAGTAGTCTTTCCTTGCAAGCACAAGCACTTCCTTCCAAGACCCAAGTACCCACTTTTTCAGATCCTCGGCGTCTATTTGTGTTTGTGTTTTGAGTGTGTGTATTTGTGCATATTCAATGTATGTCTAGTTTTGTAGTAGTTATATCTTTCCCAATTCAGCATGCATACCAGATGTTTGTAGTTTGTTCTGTATGTTTCAGCTTCCTGTTATACTAACTGAACTGATGATGGTTGCATTCAATGGCATAGAGGATAATGGAGAGTATGCCGGTTAATGGTGAAGTTGGCGGCGCTGGTGGGGCATACTCATATAATGCTTTGAAGAGATTGGACCAACTATGGTCTAGCATTTGCTCTGCTCAAACAGGTGATCTTATTTTTTGGAATTTCATCTCCAGAATTTGTAATATATGGTTGTCTCTTAGTAGTGCTTAAAAATGCTCAAATTTATTTAAATTCTATGTGTTGCAGTTGTTCAAGAACCCCAACAAGTAGTTTCAAGTTTTCCTGGCCTGTTTAGCCAATCTGATTTGGCTGCCAAAGAAGTTGATACATTTGATGTGTTAGTTTGTGGTGGAACTTTGGGAATTTTTATTGCCACATCATTGAGTTCCAAAGGTCTTCGAGTAGGCATTGTGGAGAAGAATTTGCTGAAAGGGGTATACTGTAGTGAGAATATGTGACATATTACAATAATTGGATGTGATGTCAGATGGTTGATTATTTCATACTTAATGATCAGAGGGAACAAGAATGGAATATATCGAGGAAAGAGCTGTTGGAACTTGTTGAAGTTGGCATTCTCGAAGAGGAGGATATTGAACAGGCTACAACTGCAACATTTAGTCCTGTACGTTTTTTAACTTCAAAAAACTGTTGAACGTGCTTCTAACTTTAGCCAATTTCAAGTTGGGTCCCAGAATCATCTTTTCTGAAGTCTATGTCAATTAACAGGGCCGTTTTTCCATGATAGAAGCGTCTAAAAGGGTGTATGGAAGAACTTGAAATGACATCTGCCGCTGGGTGGGATGGAGGGGGTTTAAGGCTGTCGGTGATATTTTTTGTATGGCTTATACATTATTCATCAAGAGACTTTACTAATAAATAGCAAGTTTATCGCAATATACATCAGATTTTCAGTCATCATACATGTAGCACAAGATTTCTCTTGTAAAATTGTCTTGTGCTAAAGTCTGTCTGGGACGAGTTATTAATCACGCTAAGTATGTATTATGTTTTGGAGTTAATCTATCCCCTCTCCCCCAATCTCTTTGATCTTGAAGCTTTCTGCTAATTATTAGTGTTATAATCACTTGTTTTTTTGGTTTATTTTGCAGAACAGATGCGGATTTGAGGGGAAGGGTGAGATTTGGGTCGAAAACATTCTTAACCTTGGTGTTTCGTAAGTAGACTATATCTTTTTATCTTATTGCGTTGTTATAGTGTATTATATAGTACTAGGCGTAGCATAAAGTAAAGGTAAGCAATTACTCTGCCATCCTAATTTAGAGGTTACCCAAAACATTGTCACCTTGGCTTTTAAACTTATAGGAATTAGGAGCATTACCTCTTTACCCTTGTCTTAGGTTGGAGTCCAAGGAAGGTAGTTTTAGTACTCTACATCACTTCTACACCCGTTATGATTTCTTCTTAAAGTGCCTGTATTGGTGATAATAATGATACAGTTGAAGCGAGTTTTTGTTGGCTGAGCCATAAGAGTGTGATGCAGGCCAACCTTAGGTAGGATACCTCACTTTGGGGGGCAATTAGTCATTATATATTTTATATTCTGGAATATCTGGGCTTGGGTAGGTATTTGGATATTTTTCGAGATCAGTAACTTTTTTAAGTTTGAACCTCGAACAATTGTTGTGGGAAACATATGTCGTCTTTTTTTTTTTTGAATAAGTAAATATATATATTAATATCAACTAAGAAGCCAAAAGGTGGGGTGCATCCCAGTACACACAAGTATACAGAAGGCAGGCATATAAAAAACAGAACCTGTACGAAGCAAAAGCCCTCACCCCCTATACCGTAGTTAAAGTAGTCAAAAAGTATAAAAAGCACGCTGGATTTCATTCAAATTTATTTATTTTTCTTCTCAAATTATGAAGGAGTTTTTACTCGTAAATAATTTGTAATTACACTTTTTTATGTGTTTATATGACTGGAAATGATGTACCATTGATTCAATTCATCACCTTATTTGTCTGTCTCTCTGTCATTGTAGGCCTTTAAAGCTTATAGAGATTATGAAAGCTCGTTTTAATTCTTTCGGGGGAGTTATCTTCGAGGGTTACGGCGTATCTAGCATATGGGTATATGATGATGCAGCTGTAAGTTACTTTTACTGAAAGCTGTAATATGTCATTTTGTTTGTTTGTTCCTCTTGAAAAAGAATAAATACCTTTTCTTGATTTTCTCATCATTCGTCGGCAAAAATTAGTACTTAGCATCAGGTTGATATCTAATTTTAGGCTAAAACTACCATACATAAAAAATTCTGGAGTAAAGACGAAGAGTTTCAGATGAATGATTTGGAAAACAAGGAGTGCCGAGTTAGAGAATGAAATACAGAAAAACAAACTTTAATATTATGAGTAAATCTATGGAAGCATCAGTTGAGATGTCGAACAGAGGTGAAAAAAAGCCTATGAAAATATTTAGGACAGTATCTTGTTTAGACCAATTGAAAGGTGTTTCATGCAATATCTCTTCCCAAATGGTTTAAAGCATCGTTCAATGAAAGGTTCGGATATTATTAACCATTCTAAACAAGTTGGTCAGTAAATAAAATGTCGAGAAAACAAAGGAAACAAAAATAACTCAATATAATGTTGATATACATTTTACAGTGTCTAATCTTTCTTTGAACACACTGTATACATTTTCTTCCATAGGTATTGCAACTAGACGAAGGGAAGATGTTGTCATCGCGGCTCATTATTGATGCAATGGGAAATTTTTCACCAGTCGTTAAGCAGGTTAGTTTTGTTCAATTTTGCATACTTATTGTTTGCGTACTTTGTATTAGTGATATGGACTGCCTATATTGAATATGCATATATGTGTTTCATTGTTGTCTTTGAAGTTAAAAAACAAATATTCTGATACTTTTGTTTAGAAGATTATCAGAGGCTACATATTGAACTATACTCTATAATATTTCAGTGGAACTCCCTGCAGTTGATTGGGTGTGAAAATAGTGGAAATATCTTTAATCTACTGAGATTTGAGGATCTCCATTTCATCTGTAACAGATTATCATCGTGTAATCCCACGTGCATAAAATCAATATCATACATATTCCCACCAGAAGTAGGAGTGCATGTTAGAGAAAACAAATGTTAAAACACATGACAAATGATGGAGCAGCCTATAATTCATGTAGATTAGCTTCGAAGGCCTTACTTTATGTGGAATAAGTGATATCAAACCCTTCCTCATGTAGTGACCTAGCTCACACATATAGTGCTAATGAAGATGGGAAGACAATGCATATGCAGGGACACACATCTGAAATTATTGACCAACGTGTCCCTGCTGTGCCCTGTTCTCTAATTCAAATCTATATGGCAATGTGTGGAGTAGCTCACAACCCATGTATATTACTTTCCGAGGCTTAACTAATGTGAAAACTGAAACGATTACCCCAGTGCATACTTATGATCTGGTAAAATTGCTCATGTTATATAATTTTCACAGATACGAGGCGGAAGGAAGCCGGACGGTGTTTGCCTTGTTGTTGGTTCTTGTTGTCGTGGTTTCAAGGATAACACTACAAGTGATGTCATATTTACTAGTGCTAAAGTTATGCAGGTTGGAGAGTCAGAAGTACAATATTTCTGGGAGGTAATATGATATTTTAGTCTTGTCTTTGGTCATGGCTGTACTCTGTTGACACATTTAGTTTGTAATGATTTTCAATCAGAGAACTCTTTATTTCCAAGGATTGAGTTCTCTGAATGATTTCCAGGCCTTCCCTGCTGGCTCAGGTCTCATGGATCGAACTACTTATATGTTCACCTATGTAGATCCTCAGCCTGGATCTCCAAAGTTGGAAGAATTACTAGAAGACTATTGGAATCTGATGCCAAATTATCAGGTCATATTTAATCTTGTCATACACATTGAGATTGTGATTCTTTTAGTATCATTCTCTGTTTAATAGGTTTTTTGTGTTGAAAATTTGTGTCTTCATATCTAACTAAAATTCATTTTTTTAAAAACAAGACACTCAAACCTGTATCTGACGCACTCTTATATTGGTCTTTACACTTGACATTGGGGAGAGCTATTCCTGTTTTTAATTAGTGCCACTGTATAATCGATTTGAATAGAACCTTCATCAAAGTTTCTTATACATGGAAGTTAACAAGTTATGAAATCAAAGTCTCTTATGCATCTGTTTTCACAAAAGCCTAGTTTCATGTAAACATCAAAGTAAAGTTAAATGTAAAAACTTAATGCATTCACTCGAACATGTTTTTGTTGGATATGGGCCTCAGCACATTAGTTTAAGCCATTAGTGTTTCAAGAGAAGTTGCAGTCTGGTATTAAGTTATGCTGACTTAGTTATTGTGGAACTTGACTTGCTGTCAACTCAATCTGTAAATTAGAAGAAATGCTCTCATTAGAATGTATTCAGTTCTTTCCACTTCATTCCTTTCCTCTTGATACACCTGTAAAGTTCTCTTTTATTTGAAGGAATTTTTATCCATTGGCCATGCAATATAAAATATAAAAACCTTTTAGTAAACTTCTAGCTAGAGTCATTCCTCCTCCCTCCCCCCCAAAAAAAAATAAAAAAATAAAAAATCAGACAGTCATTTTGATACAAAATGTGCGGCTCATACTTTACAGGGGGTGTCTGTTGATGATCTGGAGATTCTGAGAGTCATATACGGCATCTTCCCAACATATCGTGACAGGTAAAGATGCAGTTTCTGATAGCTACATAAAAACTCTTTTTACTGCTGTTATTTGACTCGGCTATCTAGATTATGTTTCTGGACTAGCAATAATGTAATTCCTTCAGATTTCCCTTGTGATATTAATAACCATGTTTTTTCTTTTTCTTTTTCTTTTTTTGATAACCGGAGTTTCTCAACCGCAGTCGGATTAATCTCCACGAACCCGGTCAGCCTTTTCATACGGGCTTACGCCCGCGTTGGTCCCGATGAACCATTTCTGGCCACTGGGACTGCCAAAGTAGAAACCATTTTTTTCCTTTAACAAAGTAAAAACCATTTTTTTTCAGATATGCTCAAATATACTTGGTTTAAATATTTGAACTTTAAAGTTTTGTTTTTTACAACAATTAGTGATGAGCACTCTAGTCACCCTGTTGTTTATACTCACTTGGCATTAGGCATCTCTCAGGCATATAAACTCATGTAATCTGACACCTTTCTATTTTCTTGTTGGGGAGGATTGCCTTGCAGCCCGTTGCCAGCAGCTTTCGATCGTATTCTACAGGTGTTTTACACTACACCCTCTAAAGCCTCTGATTCAATAAGGTCACCATATGGAACGCGAGTCTTATAACATACTTTCTGCAGTTTGGTGATGCTAGCGGCATACAATCCCCAGTTTCCTTTGGCGGTTTTGGCAGCTTGACCCGGCACCTTGATAGATTAACAACTGGTATGCAGTTTTACTATGGTAATTAATAAATTCATGTTGTTTTGTAAACTGATGTGTGCCGTTGCCAATTATTATGGATTAATGGCACAAAGTTCCATTGATTTTTGCAATAGCACTAGAATATAGATCTCTAACACTAACAATCGCACTTTTGCTAAGTTTCTTATCCGCTGCTTATTGGATCTACTACTCAGGATTCTGATATTAAAAACTAATTGGTGTATACTTTCATTCAATTGCCATGAATTCTCCAAAAAAATAAAATAACGGACATAATATTGAAATGTGATAATGAAACAGCCATTGTAGTTTCATGTCAAATGCTATTCAAGACGGTCTTTAAACTTACCTTGCTTGAAATTTCTACAAAGAGGCTTAAGAGTAATTCCAGTTTTCTTCTTTATGCGAGAATGAAGGAATATATGAAGCAATCAGTGACAATCTTTTGGACTCGGACAGTCTGTCCCTGTTAAATCCATATATGGTTGGTGTTTGCTAGATATTTTTATAATTATGTGGATTCTTCTGGTTATGCCTTCAAGTAAAATTTGATATGCAGCCCAACTTGAGTGCATCCTGGTTGTTTCAAAGGGCAATGTCAGCAAAGAAACAGTCTGGTGTTTCACCTGATTTCATCAATCAGCTTCTCTGTGTCACCTTCCAGAGTATGGAGGTAACTAGTGTTGCTGAAAACATCATTTGTGCAGAAAGTATAAAAAATCTTCCTTCCAACTGATTATACTTCTTTTCCCTTTCTATTTGCTTGGTTTCTTAAAATATTATATTCCACCAGAGGCTAGGGGATCCGGTGCTTAAACCATTTCTTCAGGTAACTTCTTTATCTTTGGCTTTTCACTTGTATTGAAGGACTTCTGTTTGCTTCCTAAAGTGGTTTATTTAAAAATATATCACGTTGACCCTTTGATAATATCGTTTCCATCATTAAAAATAAATTTTATAATGTTCTTGTATCGCTATACTGAAACAGGATGTTATACAGTTTGGCCCTCTCGTGAAGACCTTAGGCCTAGTCATGCTGACTAAACCTCAAATTCTTCCTTCAATATTTAAGCAGGTAACTTGTCAGTAAATCTCCTCCGTCCCAATTCAACTTGTTTGCCTATTTCACCCATATATTCTTAATGAAAATACACTTCTTTTATACTAAATGGTTGTTAATGCTTTGAGAAACCATTATCAATTTTATATATTGGAAGGAAGAAACCATGCTTGCATCCTAACAAAATAAGACCTGTTATGTAATTAGCATGAAGAGAAAATTTGAATAAGAGATTATCTTATTAGCAGCATAAACTAGGTAAGGAAAAAAAGTGATGAAGGATGAAGATGCACCGAAATATAAATTACCATTAGCGAAGATCATTTTTGGCTGTTTGCTTATGCGACTCTTCTGCTGGCTGCTGAGTGGGGCTGGACTGCTGCAGTCTGCAGATTCTAGTACTGAATAATAGATAAGCTACAATTTAGGGCCAAGAACCTCAGTATTGAATCCAGGTTTCTTTCACTCAAGGATCATACTATGACTTGTGCACTTGTTTAAGATAGCAATATTCCTCTTAACTAGAAGTATGGTCTAAACCAGTTTTATCCTTTGCTTAAGAAGGTTTCAGAATATGTTTCTCTATATTACAGGTGGGTGTCCCCGTGCTTCTTGACTGGTCCGGGCATTTTGCTATGTTGGGTTACTACACATTTCTTTCTACCTTCATTGACCCTATAATCCGGTAATTATCTTCATCCAGTGCTGCTTCTTCTCTGAGTTGCATTAAAGGAAGAAGTGAACTTCACATATTTATTTTGCTTTATATCTCAACCCTCCCCAACCAACCCCCCTGCAACCCCAGAAGAAAACAGGTGTGCTCATAAATTAATAGATTTTCCATTTCCTAGACTTTTGATCGTTTCTCATGTTATGCCAGGCCATCGATCAATGCATTTCCGGCAAAGATGAAGTACAAATGGAAGCGCCAACTTGAGGCTTGGAGATATGGAGCTGGTTTAGACTACACAATGAGTGAACGAAAGAGTGAACTTGGAGCTGGAACCAGTCAGACCGATGGACAGGAATGACGGATCTACTAGCCTAGTTTAATGGGAAATATTTTTAATAGCAACTTTTGAAACGTAATTAACATGTTTATTACTCATATTCAAATTCAAATTCAAATTAAATTTTATAAAATGAATGATATAATATAAATTACACAAACAATGTCGGCCAACAAATATGTGTATATATATATATAGAGTTCAGATCACATCCGGACTACCGGATTTAATGTTAAGTCCGAACTTTTGCTTGCAGCCATTGGATGATATCCAACGGTCCAGATCAGGAATGGGTTAGGAAAAAAAACACGCGGATCTTTATGGGTCAAAATTCGGCCGGAGCGGGTTAAGAAGAAAAAACTCATTTCGTTCAGAGCTCATTTCGTTCAGAGCGTGCTCTGTGAAAAACTCAACGCCGGAACCCATTTCGTCCAAATCTCCGGACGACTCCATTTCGTTCAAAGCTCCGGCCGACTCCATTTCGTCCAAAGCTCCCAAGGTATTTTCTAATTTGTTGTTTGAACCAAATGAATGAAATCTAGGGTTCACTTGAAACATGAAATTGGGCCGACAGACTCGAATCCATTTGTTAGTCGTTTTTTTGTAAATCGATGTGTGGTTAGTAACGTTCATGGACTTCTGAGCTCCTATATTCTTTATGACTGTTATTTAGTCCTAAAATATTTATGTCAAAATCAGTCTGATCTGTGTTTTAACGACGAATTTGTTGTACTTTGCGGTAGAATGTGGATGAAAAATGTGATGTAAAAAGTGGTTTAGGTCCCGTGCTTTCTTCTTAGATCTATTCTGCTTTTGCTATGCACGTGTAAAGCCTTTTTGTTGATTCTGTTCGTTTTCTTCTTCTTCAAATTTACTAGTTTTAGTTTGTTAAATTTCATGCTTGTATTAATTTTTGTTTCGTTACTGTATTAAATCTCTCCCTCCCCCCATCCTCTATCTATTAGTCCTCTTTAATTTTTCATTTTGGTTTTAAAGTTTGCTAATTATCCATTTGTATATTAGAAATCCGAGGCAAAGAAGTAATTACCATTTGTGAAATGAATTTTCGCTCTTTAATTATCTAAGGAAGGGCTGAAAAGAGTCTTGTTGGATAAAGTTTATGTCTTGGAAATTTTCTTACCATTGGTTGGGCTATCAATCAACCATTTCTAGCTGAAAATTGTAGAAAATCTTATTTTAATATTGTTTAGGGCAAAAGAGTGAAATTTAAACTTGTTTTTGAGTGCTTTATTTCTTTAATTTTAGAGCTGCTTGATTGCTTTTCTTTGAGTGTGGAATTATATGAGCTGATAATTGTTTCTTGCAGAAGAAACGGCCACATCAATCTTTCAGTAGTATCGTAAAATTCATCTGATCCAGATCCCATGTGTAGGACCTAACACTTTTTAATTGTAGGCCTAACAATAATAATTATGTCAAAATTTAACTAATCTGTATTCACATGTGGACCACTTCAAAACCTGCTTGAACTAAAGGGAGTATTATCCGAATATGCACATGAAATTACGCGACTTAAATGCTTATAACTATGATTTACGTCATATAGCACTTTGATGAGCATTTATATAAAACAATTGGTGACTTAACATAGTACTATACTTGTTGGATTGTAAGGTCTTGTATGATTTACGTCGTATAAATATCTTTGCAGGCATGTCTACTTCAAACAACATGAGCATTCAAACTCATGATGCCCGATTCCGAAACAAATTGTGTTATTGTCGCCTGAAAGCTGCTGTGAGAATATCCGAATCAAAGAAGAATCCTGGAAAGCTCTACTATGACTGTCCAAGGAGAAGGACAAAGGAAAATGTAAGTTTTGGAACTGGTGCAATCCAATTGGGTATGACGAACCCAACTCCGCTGTTGAAGCACATGTGCAGCTGCGCAACAATGATGATGCTCGACTTGGAGTCATTGAAATCAATGTGGCAAATCTTAAACACATCGTCAATATCATCGTGTTCTTTTGTGGGCTAGCCTTGGTAGTGTCGGTCATGGCACTTGTCAAGTGATTGTAATGATTGTGTACTCTACTACCCTAACTGTAATGACTGTTTTCATTGTCTTGTTAAGTGATTGTAATGAATTTGGATTATTCTAAATGAAGTACCCCTGTGGTAAGTTGAATGTTTACGAAGTACTTAGAATGCAACTTTTATCTCTTATTTCCCACAGAAGTGATGATATACCTCCTTGGTTCTTCCTCTAGATATTTAGTTGTTTGTTTCATTTTGCTTTTGATCATGTTTTGCCGCATGAAACAAAAGACAGCACCAGTGGCCCTTGAGACAACAACAAAGAAACTATAACGTGCTGCATATATAGCTAGTTTGTCTACGTAAATCATTCTATGAACCATTATCATCTAAACAAAGCAAAAGATGCATTATTATCTAAACAGATACACCACCAAACCAAGACTTGTATGTTATATCGAGGCTCTACAAATTGCCATCAATAAACAAAACTTGCCCAAGAATGACTCAACCAATAAGTTGCATAAGACTCTTCCCCTTCCAATCTGCAAACTGCCAGGACAATTCAGGAAAGTTCTAGCAGGCTCCAACAATCACAGATTTTAGAGAAAGTTATAAACCTCTCTCTGAAAAAGGAAAAAGAAAAAGAAAAGAAAATAGAACAAGAGAGCCAAGAAAATCTATGATGATAAGATGCAGGAATCGATGGAGGAAAATTGTTCTGCACATTGTAGAGTTACTCCAAAAACACCCAATCAAGTTCTTGTTCCACAACCAGTTGCACTTCCCTTGCAAATCAAATACAATTGTGCAAAATAAAAGCCAATTTTGACATGATTTCATGCCAAGAATTTAACTGGTATATTCTATTATCCATGAACATTTGACCCAAAAAATCACAATCTCAAAATGAAAATTCTTCATGCAATAAACAACAGATAAAATGAAAATTCTTCATACAATATTTGTCATTACACAGATTGTACTCATCTTATGCAAATTATGTTATGATCCACCATTACACAGATTGTACTGCATTCATATTCCATATTTGTCATTCTTGCAAATTTCAAAAGTTTATGAAAGGAGACTCCCATCCTGAAACACGAAAATGTCATCAATGTTAACTACAAGATGGAGACAAAATTGCAATAAGGAAAACAAAATAACAAAGACTTGCAATCATCGGCAATGTCAGCGTCCTCTTCATCGTACACTCCAACAAGTTTTGGACAATTTCTTTTGTCATGCGACACTCCAACAATCCCACAGCCATTGCATTTCCTAGTCTTCTTGATAGCCTTTTCTTTTCCTCCCTTAAGTCGTTTATCACAACCCTTTGTCCTTACCGATAATTAATGGTTCTTTGAGACTTAGTTGTTGGCTCTCAAGAGAAATGGGCATGTTGATACTCCCTTCCACATCTATGCTACCATGATTCATGGCGGCAAACCTCCTTTAAGTTGATAACAACAATTCTTTCAACTCTTTTGTATCATCTTCACTTAATGCAGCTTCATCAATAACATTAGACGCAATTTGGAAGAGACTACTACGCCTCAGTAACACAGAAGTATCACATATTTCACTCACCCTCCCACCCAAGTCATCCATAACTCTGCCAGATTTCGCAGATTTTGTCCACCTCCGCAAGATGTACTGATTAGGTAATTCCATAACCTATTTTTTTGTGAAATACGCCAACATATGCCTACATGGAATTCCATCACTCTCAAACATCTGACAACTACATTTAACAAAGTTTGATGACTTGTCAAACGAAAGCTTACGGTCATTAGAATCACCCTCCTTTACCCTCTGAACATTGTACATATAGTTGCTGTCATCTTTAAATGTACGTGTTACCACATACTTGCCACTTTCAAGCAGTTGCTCTTGAAACTTGTAAAAAATAGTAAGTTTGTACAACTCACTCATCTGGTATTCCATGACCCGCCCAGTTAATGTTTGTGGCTTTTCATTGACATTGTTATGATAGAAATCTAGTTTATTATGTCGCACTTTTGCAAGTCCCCTATTAAACCGCGTCACAAAATCCAACATTAAGTTTTGAGGAGACACATACTTCTTGAAAAAGGTATGAGCCCCTTCAACTCTTTGGCTACTAGTCATGTGGGCACAAAAAATATGTCTCGAAAATGCCGGAACCCATCTCTCGCGGATTTCGTACGTCTCATGTAACCAATCATTTGTGTCAAATTTAGCTTTCCCTACAACCGCTGCCCATCTTCTTTCAAACTCGTCTAGGCTCTCAGATTTCCATATACAATAACTCAACTCGTCATAATGTTCTTTGTAGAGAATTGGACCTAATTTTTCAAAACAAAATTCAAAATGTGCCAAATGCAATACCTATGAAAAGTATTTAGAAGCATAGCATGAATTGAATTTCGCATGGCCGGATCTTGATCAGTTATGATCATTTTGGGCGGGCTACCCAGCATTGCTTTCAACCATTCCTTGAAAAACCAATCAAAAGCATCAATCTTTTCACCACTTAATAATGCACACCCTAAAAGAGTTGTCTGCCCATGGTGATTAACCCCTACTATAGGTGCGAAAATCAAATTGTAGCGGTTCGTATTGTAAGTTGTATCAAACACGACATCCCCAAAACTTTTGTATGACTTTCTACATGTTGCATCCGCCCAAAAATAATGAATCATGACACCCTCCTCTTGCTCGAATGTAAAAGTAAAACCGGGATTCTTTTTTTTTTCTCATCCTTAAAATACTCAAACAACAGATTAGCATCATGTCCCTTTAAAGCACTCATCCTATCTCTTTCAGCATTATAAAGATCTCGTGTTGTACATCCAACATTTTCAAAACCTCCAGCTTCAATCTCTAAAATACTCATTTGTTGCCATGTTGGCACATTAGCTTTTGATAGTTGTTCTGTTAAATTTCTTTTGGCTCGTGTCACTACACGATGAGAGTGCAACAAATGTACTTTTCTTGGGGTCGTAAGAGGATGGTTATGACCCTCAACAAATTGTCTAATAACAAACCCCCCCGCATCGGTCCGGTCTTTCACAACTACCACTCTCGCACCACAATCAGCTCTAGTTAGGCCCCGTTTTCGTACAATCTGTTGAGTTTTATTGGACACAATTCTCCTCAACCCTTCTTTATAACAAACAAATTCCTTTTTAATTATTTCACCGTTAGGACTCTTCTTACTAGAATTTAACCGCGTACCAAATCCATCTTCTCTACCATAGTTGTTATAAAAGTCGCGAACATCGCCTAAGTTGTGAAAATGTTGCCCAATTTTCGGTATCAACTCGTTTTTAACTTGCAGAGTGTAAAGCTGTTGAGAAGAATTACCAGATGATACCATTTCTATCTCTTCTACACAATGCTGCATTCTGCAAACCCAACAATAAACAAAATCTGGTTAATACTCATTTCAAAGGTGTCAAGTAGTAATGCTGTGAGGAATACAGACATGAGCCTAAGACAAAACAGCATATGCAGTACAAAAGACTATAAATATGCAATATAAATTTTGACAAAATTATTATTGTTAGGCCTACAATTAAATAATCTGTTTTCCTGAGACTATAAAGAGGTTTTAGTCTCCTATGTACTACAATGAACAAATTGGAATTGGGAACATCACGCATGAAAGAGGACTAATAAAGTAACAAGAGGACTAATAGATAGAGGGTGGGGGGAGGGAGAGATTTAATATAGTAACGAAACAAAAATTAATATAAGCATGAATTTAACAAACTAAAACTAGTAAATCTGAAGAAGAAGAAAACGGATAGAATCAACAAAAAGGCTTTACACGTGCATAACAAAAGCAGAATAGATCTAAGAAGAAAGCGCGGGACCTAAACCACTTTTTACATCACATTTTTCATCCACATTCTATCTCAAAGTACAACAAATTCGTCGTTAAAGCACAGATCAGACTGATTTTGACATAAATATTTTAGGACTAAATAACAGTCATAAAGAATATAGGAGCTCAAAAGTCCATGAACGTTACTAACCACACATCGATTTACAAAAATACGACTAACAAATGGATTCGAGTCTGTCGGCCCAATTTTATGCTTCAAGTGAACCCTAGATTTCATTCATTTGGTTCAAACAGCAAATTAGAAAATACCTTGGGAGCTTTGGACGAAATGGAGTCGGCTGGAGCTTTGAACGAAATGGAGTCAGCCAGAGATTTGGACGAAATGGGTTCCGGCGTTGAGTTTTTCACATAGCACGCTCTAAACGAAATGAGCTCTGAACGAAATGAGTTTTTTCTTCTTAACCCGCTCCGGCCAGATTTTGACCCATGAAGATCCGCGTGTTTTTTTCCCCAACCCATTCCCGATCTGGACCGTTGGATATCATCCAATGGCTGCAAGCAAAAGTTCGAACTTAACATTAAATCCGGTAGTCCGGATGTGATCTGAACTCTCTCTCTCTCTCTCTCTCTCTATATATATATATATATATATATATATATATGATGAATGAATTTATAACATGTATTTGCTATGTGTAACACCTCTTTCCGAACAGGAAATGGAGGTCTCGTGCAAAGCATTACAAATCTCAAAATAATTAAGAGAGTACTAATAACTTTAAAATATTAAATAGTTGATAATCTATCAATGTTGAATTAAATATAATTCTCTAAAACTTGGTAGAATAATTAAAATATAAAATCAAATAAAATTAGATGAACAAATGTAGCTCTCTTCACATGAAATCTTAAATTGACCTTGCAAACCTGTCGGGGAAAAAAAACACAGCACAAACCAAATGTCCAATACGAATAAATATATACAAAAAATACATAACTAAAATGCAGAATTAACTCACAAAATACAGAACAATGCCTCAAACATAAATACCGATGATATAATCTCTAAAATCTGAATAAATATATATCTGAATCAACAGAATTAATGAAACAAACAGAATGTTGAATCAAAGTGGATAAGTGGTTATTTCACTACCAATATCAGAACAAAACAGAACTTTGTTATATGGACAAGTTAAAATAATGTCACACATGCAAACCACACATTGGACTGTAAATTCAAATGCATGCAAATCAGAAGGTGTGTGTATTATAAACATCACCGATCCGCAAAACATGAGAATACACTATCCTGAACAAACATATCAATTGACTAAAACTCACACCTAGAACAACATACAAAAGGATACAATGTGGACTGATCACACCGTTACAAAAGTGTCATACCTCGATGCTAAGAGGTCATGACTGTGTTACCCCTACAAGTGGGTATA
Organism: Panax stipuleanatus; assembly: GCA_020205555.1. NCBI lineage: Eukaryota > Viridiplantae > Streptophyta > Magnoliopsida > Apiales > Araliaceae > Panax > Panax stipuleanatus. The sequence continues at coordinate 152,615,769 of CM035118.1, forward strand.
GCTCAGGTATACCATATCGCTTATTCTACAAAGATATATGATGTCACAACACATGCGACATAATACCAACAAAAGGTTTCTAAACTAACATGTTGAAGCAAATCATATGGTCTCTAAAAGAAAGTAACAATATGTACCGCTTTACAAAGATCAACAACATTCTATGCATGAATAACATATTCAAAAGATTATAAAATATGAAGTTCAGAACATCTAGACTAAACCAAAGCAAAATAAATATTTAATTAGAAACGAAAAAATTAAGTGAGTACCAAATTTTGAATGATTAGTAATACAAACAAATCAACATAATAAAAGTATCGCTAAAAAATATGAAATATGTTCAAATTATAATAGAAGGAAAAGAGTTCAAATTATAGAATAAGTCAATGGTTCAAATATTAAAGTTTTATCCAAGAGTACCAACAGAAACATAAGCAAATATAACGAATGACGAGATATCATGATATATAAAGAATACAATAATAATCAAATAAAAAAATATATGGAAATAAATTGCGTCCAATAGGATTTGAACCTGTAGCAAAGGTTTAGAATACCTCTGTTCTATTCATTAGACAATGGACGTTTTTTCTGATACCACGTATAACACACCCCACAAAATTTTACCCTCAAATGTAAACGATATCAAATACGAAATGTTATTCGCCATCTAAATATATTCACCTCAAATTAAATATATTCCAGGTTAATAGTTTCAAAATAATTCGTAATCCATTCAAGATATCTTTAATTATCGCTTTAGGTCACGTCTATTAATACTTCAAAACTTAAAAGTCAATAACAAAACTTAAGAAATCTTAAAATCCTAATATAATAAATTATTCTCAAAATCTTAGTCCATTGTATCACTCATATCAATCTGATTTTATAATAAAAAAAATTATAATTAATTTTAACAGAAATTAGACTTCAAATATTCTAATTTAGCCTCAAAAATCAACCAAATCAGATTTAAAATCATTAAGTTATACATTTTTAAATATTAGAACTTCCTGCTAAAAATCTGCTTGAAAAATCCTAAACTAGTCACTTCTTAAAATTCATAACAAATCATAAGTTAATTTTTAACGGTTCAAAATTGGTAAACATATTCTCAGCTTATATATGTAGAATATATTCAAAAATTATAACGATGTAACAGTTGGATTAGAAGATATAACACACACAATATACCTCAAAATATAAAAACTGATTTTCAGATTTTAACGTTTATATTTAATCAAATTATATTCTTTTATATAAATTTATCTTCTATTTCTTATTTTCATGACTTTTAATTTCATATCTCTAGTTTGATCAAAAATAATCTCTAACTTAAAAATTCTCATAACTAAACTTAAAATCAAAACACAAAATAATATTTATCTTCTTTGTTCGTCTTTTTTCAATACGTAACAGTAAAGAATTTGATTTTTGAGTCTTCTCGAATATTTAAAATCTCTTCACGAAAATTGTAGCTCTCGAGAAGATACCCAAAATAAGTTCAAGAATCACTCGATTCAAAGTTAATATGATTGAGTTACAAATTTTTAAAAGTAGAGCTGAAAATTAAATAGTGACGAAAATAAGGACATGTTGCGATTTTCAGCAATTTAAGGCATGAATATGACGTCAAATAACTTTTCTTGCTTTTCACAATTGTAGAGGATGAAAAACTGATGAAACAGACTTTGGATTCACTCGATTCCAACATTGGATGAATTAATTATGATTTTTCTAATGGATTGCAGTCCGTATAAGTATTCTACTCGGTAATTCAACTAATCAAAATAAAATATGATTAAGGTTACACCTCCACTCTTTATGAAAAATTCCAATGGACTCCTTAATTTTAATAAACTCAATTATTTAATTATCTACTAAAAGAATTTAACTTTTCAAACGGATTTGTTTTAGTAATTTACATTTTTCAATTCAATTATGTTTTTAGAAAAATTCAAAGTTCATATTTAATTATTAAAAAAATTCGGGTAATTACACCATGGATCAAAAATGGACCTAAAACATCTCTATCGAAATCAACGGTCGAGATTAATTCACGTCTGTTACTATTAGTAGCGGACGACGTGTTACGTCCTGCTACTAATAATAACGGATGACAGGTGTTGTCTGCTACTAGTAGCAGACGTAACCCGTTGTTCGCTACAAATAATAGCGTACGTGAATTAATCTCCGCCGTTAATTCTTATATTGAACGATAGAAATGCTGTATGTCCATTTTTGATCAATAACAAATGCATGCTATGGATCGATACTATATATATGTATGTATATATACTTACTTGTTTAACATTACTTGGTGTACGTAACTCACAAGAACTGTATACACATTAGAGTCAAATGGTTATTCATATTTTACAGAGAGACTTAAGAAACTCATTCACAATATGATAATAATTTATGGAGGCTAATGATATATATTGTAATGTTTATATCAATTTTTTAGTTATAAATTACGTGAATAAATATTAGTGATAATTTTTTTTAAAAATATATAATAAATGAGACCCTCTTATAATTTTTATAAATCCCATATATTACTTGTTTAACATTACTTGGCGTACGTAGCTCACAAGAATTGTATGAGTCAAATGGGCATTCTTACAAAGAGATTTAAGAAACTCATTCACCATATGATAATAATTTATGGAGGGTAATAATATATATTACGAATACTTATGTCGATTATTTTATTGTAAGTTATGTAGATAAGTAATAGTGATAATTTTTTTTAAAAAGATGTGTAATACTAATAATTAATAATTTTTATCAATTTTATATATTAATTTCTCTTATAATTTTTATCAATTTTATATATTAATAAATGTCGATTTCTCTTATAATTTTTATCAATTTTATATATTAATAAATTTCACAATTACAATGATATAAATTTATCACAATACATAAGATTTAAGATTTTGATTTATGAAAGTCTATGTGATTTACATATTCATACAATGCATATATATATTCAGGCGTTTAATTGCCGTTATAAGACGTGCAGAAAAAAAGACTGTTTTCTTCTAGAAACCTAGAGAGAAAGTAGTAATATTAAAACTTGAGGCCCCACGTGAATAAAACTTTATCACAATTTGCACTTGGAAATAAATAGTGAATCGAGATTAAATTTAATTTTTTAGTTCAAACGAGAATATATTAAATTTTAAATTAATAGTATAAATTTGTTTAATTTTAGTTGACATAATTATTATAATTATATAGTATATAATAAAATTTATTTTATTTAAAATTTTTATTAATCATACAAATTTTGAAGTTCAATATACTGTCGTTTGATCTTAAAAGTCAAATTGTATTTTAATTTTGGGACGGATGTAGTAACATTTATTGAGTCTTGCTATGTGACGACAAATTAATGTCAATTATACATAACGATATATGTTGATATATGAGATATATAAATAAGAATTAAGAAGAACCTCATCCGAATTGAGAATTGATTTTATGTGATTGCTATTGGACATATAAATTATCTTTTGTATTTATTTGCATTAATTACATATAAATTGTATATAAAATTTTGTCATGGACCAACGCGGTAGATTGAATATTTGTAATAATGAGAAAGATTTTATTCAACCTGGTAATAATTTGTTATACTCCATTAAGTAGAAAATTCGTACACAAATTCATTAAAGAAAAAGAGAGAGAGGGAGGGAGGGAGGGAGGGAGGGAGGGAAAAAAACGACATAATTATAAAGGAGCAAGTGGGGTTACAAGCACGCATAATTGCACTGACACTAATACGATGACTTCACCCACTAGAATAGAATCACCATCAAATCCATAATTCTATGTCACTCTCTGAGGATGGCCGGCCGGCCGGCCGGCTTGCTTATATATTAAGTGCATGGTGCATGGTGCATGGTGCTATGATTAATTTACACTTCCGGCGTCTTTAATGGTGACTCAGGTAATGGCCGCCTCACAAACTCAGGAAAAAAAGAAAAATGAAGGACAAATATTGGGTGGTTGATCATGCACGATTGTACGTATAGGTGATGCAGTAATTGCAATGATATAGTATTAAATCTAGCTAGCTAGCTAGCTATATTAATTAATTAATTAATTTCTAGCAGCTGTTTGACGATAACTTTCAGCTGATGACACAATGAATGAATGAATGTTGAATTATCATATCATCAGAGAAAGCAAAATCCAAGATCAAATATATACATAATATATATAATTAATGTGCTGTTTTCTTCAACCTTTTTCCCACAAATTAAGCCAAACAACTACTTCCGGCTAGAAATTAAAAACCATATATATTCTTAAACGTATGGAACTCAAGTTGTGGATCGATCAAAAAATCTGAGAATATAGTACCATTCATAGTACATAACATATTATTCTACAATCTTCTAGGGTTTCTGCATGCACTCAAAGAAAAAATTAAAACACTCTTCTGTGATGTATTTTATATATAGCAACTAATCCTCTCTATAGCCTAATTAAGAAGCTTAGAATTGTCATAAATAATACAACCATATATGATCAAACAGAATCAAAAGCTTTAAAGAAAAAAAATCCTTAATATATAACAATAGTATCTGTAGTTAATTTCTACATCTATCTCTAGCTATACGTATTAACTTACCTTCTACACAAAATTGTCTATATCTTCCCACATATATATATATATATATATGTGTGTGTGTGTGTGTGTGTGTGTGTGTGTGTGTGTGTGTGTTCCAAAGCTATCGCTTGTTGTGTAGTGGATTGGATCCGGTGGGAACTCTTCGCTTCTCGGACTCGAAAACTCTGCTAGCATCCGGACCAATATTTACATGAGCATGAAAAACTTGTAATTCCTCTCTGCTAGCAGCAGCTGGGCTTGGAAAATGCCCCGCCCCAATCCTGCTCGAAGTACCACTAAAAAAGAGGAGAGAGAAAATGAATACGAAGAGATGGAAGCGACTCATATTTTAATTAAGAAAAATGATCAGAATTTGTTGTGCGTAGGAGGAGATGATTGTGGTGCAAATAGCTTACTAGCTTGTTGGATCTTTACTATATAAATGGCTTATATAGCAAAGTCAAAATTGATTGTCAATGATTTTTCTATAGCCGTTGGATCTTACTACAATTTATGACAAATGATCGTTGGTGTCCGGCTATCGTCCGATAGTCTTGCTCATTAGTAGTAGTATGATTTAAAATTAACGTGGGATTATTAGGTAAGGGGCAGGCAATTCAGTTTGGGACGGTGACCCTTAAGCTTTCATACCTCATATCTAAGGTTGGTGTAAATAAATCGAATCGATTTGAGTATTGAGTTGTTCAGATTTAATTTAAAAGATTTATTAAATATAAAATAAAATTTAGTTGAAACTCGTTTAGATAACGAGTAGAACACGATCTCAAATTGAACCCAAATATTTTAAACTTTTCGAACGAATATGATACGAGTATCAATAAAAAATTATACTTTAAAAAAATTTAAATAATTTATTAAATTTTAAAATTAATTTATATTTAAATTATTTATATTTCGAGTGAAGTTTGAATCCAACCCAAGTTTTTTGATTCATTATACAGTAAATTTTGCTAATCTAAAACCATAAAGTAAAGGCGGTGACTGACACCTATGTATGGCAGGGGCATTTTGGGTTATAAGAGATTAAAGTCAAATGCCCACGTACATACTCCATTAGTTTCGTTGAAACTAGATGATATAGTATTAATTAATTATAAGGAGGTATGCGTATGGTACCATTAATTAATTGGCAAACTGACATTGAACATGCAGTACTGATACGGGTTCACACCTTTATAAACTTTACAATCTACTTCTTCCTTTCTAAAATAACTGTTTAATTTTAATTTTTTAAAATTAAATTAATTATTTTTTATATTATTATTGTTAGAATATAAGTGCAGAGATTATAACAAAAAAAATATATACAATTTACTACTAATACCAATTTTTATAATGTTAAAAATATATTTATACATGCTTAATTATTAATTTTAAAAATAATCAATTTAACTAAAAAAAGTCGAAACTGAACAATTATTTTGGGCGGAGGGAGTATTGATTTATGCATCTCAAATTGAAAAAAATATCTAAGTACACCCCAAACTTCAATTATACTCAATAAAAAGCACACTTTCTTCAGTTAACCGGTCAAAAGTGACCGGCTAAGCCTGTAATGTTTATTACAGAGGGGTACTTTTGGTAGTTTATATTTATGTCAAATGACATCCTCTGTTTCTCCAACTTAATCATCTGCCTTTGTTTCTCACCCTCCACCCTCTGATGTATCTCCCCAAAACTCCCTATCGCCTCCACAAGCCTGCCGGTACCCCTCCTCAGAAGCCGGCGGTGCGCCTAGGCGCTCCCTACAGAATTTTGAAAGAATAAAATAAAAACTAAGGCATGCTATATCAGTTCTAATTCATTTCCAACCCAAAAACCCTCAGTCGAATAAATCTCCTTCAACTCTCCTAATCCCATTCTAATTCATCTATTCCAAACAACAACGAAAAAGGAATCGAGCACAACCCAACCTCTCCATCTCTTACTTGAATTCCAACAACAAAGTTTCGAAGCAAGGCAACCATCGACGTTCATTGGGGGTTCAATCAATTGGCCTGAGTCGTCATCTTGTTCATTGGGTGTTCTTCTAAACATAGAATCCAAGTAAGTCTTGACAAGTTATAGTTTTATACATGGAATTTCATGTAATGGATTGAATTAGAAATCAAGTATTGTGGAGTTTGGGATAATTGATTTGGTTGCCCAATTGAGTTCGTGTTGGCTCAATTAGAGGTTGGTTGTTATAACTATGTGTTCAAATTGGATCGGGATGTGATTGTGGATAAAAAGCTTCAAGCTTTGGACTGAAACAAGTTTTAGGGAGGCTCACATAAAGGAATTTTCAACTGTGCACACCAACTGCTCAACAAATTGCCTCAAAAAAGTTTTAAACCTATTTTGCTATCTGTTTCTGGATTTGGGGCAAGCTTTTAATGGGAGGATACAAATTCAATGGGAACTCAAACTCCTTGCGCGAGCACTCCCATCAGATATTGTCACTCTCTTTCAGAGTTTGGAGCAGAACGACTGTCTAATGGTAACGTAAATGCAGTTAGTCTCCTGATGAAAGAGTTTGAGTAACGAAAACAGAATTTTGATGATGAGTCCAAAGCCATTAATGAGGTCAATTCAGAGCAGTCATTGTCCGCAAATCTCAACGAAGAACTTCGGAGCTTGAAACACAAGTTCGATACTTGGAAGAAAGACTACAAAGGTCGATTGCAGGAAACGAAGGCAAGGCTTCCAAAGGTAGGGCTATCGGAAGCTGAAAAACATCGTCGCAAATGGTGGGGAGTGAAAAGTAAAAAATTTAGTACTGGGTTATGTGGGTTATGTCAGTCATCTAAGCTTGTGCTTGTGCGTGGACATAGGCAGCTGAAGTCATCTTCTTAGAAGAGTTATTGTCAAAATTCTACAGCTTTAGCGGCTTTCTTGTCCCCCCCCCCCCAAGAGCAGTATTATTGGTCATGACGATGTGTATCAGTGTGTTATTGTTGCATGGTTTAGCGGTATGGCAGATGAAGCGTTAATAGCGCTACAATTTGTTGTTACTCAGCTGAAGATAGGTTTTAGAAAGCTAATCATATATATATATATATATATATATATATATATATATCCAAAAGTGGGATGAAGCAGTTATAGTTTTGATTTATGTGTATCTTACAAACTTGAATGATAGAGGACAAACGGTTGAGAATGTTGTAATTTGTCTTAATTCTCAATAAAAAAAGCACCAATACAGTTTGTTTTTTTACATGTTGGTTGTGGCAAAATTTATGTCTGGTTACTTCATTTTGTGCAATTAATTGAAGTAATTCCATTGATCAAGTTAATTGAACAATATGTATTGGTTACACTGGCATCATGTAGGGAATACCAATGTCTCTTCTCATTCATTGCAACAACTCAACAAAGTGCAGAAACAGAAATCTTCCTCCGTGATTCAGAAATTCAGAATTGTAGTAATATGATTTGGTCACAGTGTCATGAGGTCTTTTGAATATCAGGGGTAATTAAGTTGAATAATATGGTATAAGAGATGAACTTGGAAATTTATAGCATTGTGTTCATTTTAACTAGTTGAGACTCAGAATTTCATCGAAACCAAACAATTGCTTCACTAGAAATTACAAGAGTATATTGTTGTGTGAATCTCATCATATGCAACAACCTGATAAAATTCGCAACAAAGATATCATTTATTAAAAATATATCAACATTTAAAAATTCAGCCTGTGGCAAATTCCTAAAAGAATTCATAAATGTGATGTAGTCTGGAGCCACTGCTTCTCTCTCCATTTCCTTAAAAAGCTCAATTGCAGCTTCCCCTTTTCCATGCATTACTAAGCCCCCCGATTATGCAATTCCAGGAGGAAATTCCTTTGCTAGACAGCCCTATTAAAGACTTCAAAAGTCTTATCCAAGCAACCACATTTACAATACATATCAATCATCATCGTTGCAAGTTTTGACTCCACTTCAATCTCACTCCTCTTAATATACTCGTGGATCCACTCCCCTTGTTCAAGGGCTCCTAAACCTATACAAGCAGATAACATAATCGCACCACTAAATTTATCTAGCATGACTTTCTCCTTTATCATCCTATCAAACAGAGTAAACGCCTCATGAAAACGGTTGCTCTGAACATAAGCAGCTATCATAGCGTTCCAAGAAACAAAATTTCTCTCTGTCATTAACTCAAAAACTTTACGAGCTTCATCAACACATCCCTACTGAGCATACTCCCTAATCAAAGTAGTCCAAGACACGAAATCCCTTTTAGGAATCTTATCAAAAAACCCTCCTAGCTTCCTCCAAACACTAAAAATGATGTAACTTATATATCAAATTATTCTGAGAAAACCCATCTGATCCAAACTCCAATTTCCAAACATGAGCATGGATTTGTTTACCTTCTTCAACAGCACTATCAATTGAGCAGGCTCTTATGACAGGAGGGAAGGTAAATTTATTGGGTAAAACCTATTCTTGCAGCATTTGAGAGTACAACAAAATACAGTCCTTAGTGAATTGGGATTGGAGGTAACCTCTGATGATGATGGTGTTGTAAATGAATGCATCTGGTCGGGGAATTGTATCAAACACATCGACGTCAACGGATGGTCCCTGAAAAAAGGGGATCCCAGTTGGAATTTGAGGGTTTACTCTGTAGACCTTGTAAGGGTGGAGATTAATGAAGAAAGAGAATTTATTTTCGACAGGTTGTAAGTGGGGATGTAAGTGATTCCGATGATGGGGGTTGTACTTCCGGCGGCAGTGGTGGTGGCCGTCGCAGCGGAGGTAGTGGCGATGGTGAGGAGAGAGAGGGGAATGGAGATCATTATGGGTTTCTTGAGAGAGAGAAACATTACTTGATTTATTGTTAAAATGGGTTTTCTGTGAGGGAAAGTATTGGGAGATGTGGAAAAGAAGATATGAAAAAGACTTAAACACCCCTCCAGATTCACATGTGTGTCTTAGCCAGTCACTTTTAACAGGTTAATTAAAGAAAGTGTGCCTTTCGTTATGCATAATTGAAGTTTGTGGTGTACTTAGAAACCTTTTTCAATTTGGGGTGCATAAGTCAATAAGTTGTAAAATTTGAAGTGCAAACTGTCTTTTAGTCTATATATATAGTTTTCTTTGTAGTAATAATCAGTGTCGCGCGCATCACATAATAAAATTGAAGCATGCATTTGTGGTATGAATAGGGTTTTAAGACGGTACTTGTACATAGACTTAGTCATTTAAGTTGAAAAATATATAATTAATTAAAATCACTTAAATCTATTGGGTTGGTTAACTAGTTTTTAAGTGATGGATTTAGGAGTGATCATTCGGTTATAACCGAACCGAATAGTCTATTCGGTTATAACCGAATACCGAATTACCCATAATTTTACTATCTGAAACATTAACCGAAATTTGGAACTAATCGAATTGCCGAACACCGAATTACCGAATTATGCATTCAGGTATTCGGGTAATAATTACTGAACCTGTGGAGCAAAGTTTATGACTTAACAAAAGAAAGGAAAAAGGGAATAAATTAACATCACCAAACTCTTAACAAACAAAGTGTCAAATTGTAGAAATTATCAGAAGGGAAGATCATGGCTTGTTTTATTTAATATGTTCATCCTACAACCTCAGCAACCAAAAAAATCAACTTCAGACGATAACAAATTTTTAGGTGAATATTTATTCTCTCTTTTCAAGGAGGAAGGCAATATAGCCAGAAACTCCAACTTAAATGGCCAGATCACAGAAAACCCATGCTAATTTCTATTTAAACATTACCTTCTAAAATGAAACAGCAACATATATAACTCAGACGATGAGAAATCGAGATCTGAGGCTGAGGCGATGAGAGTCGAGACTCGAGAGATGACCGGATGAGAGGCGATGAAAGGCGAATGGCGATGAGAGGCGATGAAGGGCGAATGGTGATGGCCATCGGCCGATGAGGATGAGAAATGAGGATGAGTCAAGAGATTTTGAGATCTGGTAAAGACTAAAGACTGAAGAAGTAAAGTAAAGAGTAAAGCTTGTGCCTGCTCTACTGTAAAGGAGGAAACTTAGACGTGATGTTATTATTTTAAGCTTTCTTCATTTTATTCGGTTATTCGGTTTAATCGAATAACTCAAAAACGATATCCGTATTAACTAACCGAATACCGTAAATAATTTCGATTATAACCGAATTGTTAAAAATAACCGAATTATCAGAAAAATTCGATTATTTTATTTCGGTTCAGTTCGATAATTCGGTTATACCCGTTTTTTGCTCAGTCCTAGATAGATTGGTTTGGTTTTGAACCCATATTATTATTAGGGTTCTTTACAGTAATATACAATAATTAGAAAGTAATTACACCATTAGTGCATCCACAAAATAATTACAAAAAAGGCAACAAATTCAAACCATTCAATTTCACATAACAAGGAAACCTAAATTCAAGGAGAAATAACCGCTATAATTTATAATTCAAATCAAATATTTGGGATCTAACAACAAAAACAAATTCAAAATTCAAATCACAATGAGGGAAAAACAAAAAAATATCTTCTCTATCCTAATCTTCATCTCCCTCACCGCTTATTCTCTTCATCACCGCCTCCTTTCTCCTCCCCTTCATCATCCTCCTCCGCCGCGAATCTCTATATCAGCACTTTCAACAATTGTATTAAGCTTCCTTTGCAATACTCGTTTCTTGTCCAAAATTCCAACCTGAGTAAGTTAAAAAAAATTACAACATATCCATATGAGTATATAAAAAAAACGCATGCAATTTGTACCCAACCAACCTGAAGCATGAAAATACTTTTTTCCATGCGTATTTTCAAATCATACGTACCATATATAAATACTATAAAAAAATATACAACCAGAATATGAAGATGAACGAAAACGAGAAAGAGAATGAGAAAGCTGCAAATGCCGAATCTCTGATGCGCAAAGCCAAAGCCATGGCCATCATCATTCAACAAAAACTAAAAGGTTTGTATAAAAGGGTCGCCGCGAAACTCCTCTCCTTTGGTTACCCACAAAAACTAAAATAGTTACCTTTGTATGAAGGTTTGGCTACCAACTGCATCATATTCAAAATAAATTGGTAACCTAATAAAACTGAATTGGTTACCTTGGTATGAAGGTTTGACAACCAACTGCATGAAGATTTGGCTACCAACTGCATCACGTTCAAAATAAATTGGTAACCTAATAAAACTGAATTGGTTACCTTGGTATAAAGGTTTGGCAACCAACTGCTTGAAGGTTTGGCTACCAACTGCATCACATTCAAAATAAATTGGTAACCTAATAAAACTGAATTGGTTACCTTGGTATGAAGGTTTGGCTACCAACTGCATCATATTCAAAATAAATTGGTAACATAATAAGACTAAATTGGTTACCTTGGTACGAAGGTTTGGCTATCAACTGCTAGAAACTGAAAAACATGTAGACGATAAATAAACCTTCATGCAGTTAGTAGTCAAACTTTCGTACCAAGGTAACCAATTCAGTTTTAGACAAAAAAAGGAAGTAGTAGAGGATCTGTAAGACCCCAAATTTTATGAATAAGATTTAATTTTCTTTATATATTATTTTGAAAAAGTAAGGTGTTGATTTGATAAATGTGATAAGTTATGGGTGAAATGTGCAAAGTAAGTGGTTATAAAATATTCATTGTGTCGAGAAATATTCGTTTGGTCGAGGAATATTCTTTTTGTCGGAGAATATTCATACGACGGAACAGTCATTGGTGGACCCCACAACGGAATGAATGTCGGATATAGAAAGCGACAAAAGTAACCTTTTTATAAAAATAACGGCAAAATTAGTTACCGTTAGTACTGTTGAAATTCCGGTGGTTAAAATACAGTAATACGTGGTGTTGCACAGTAGCACACGGTATTGCACAGTATTTCGAATTATTGATCTTACGTAGGAAGACACTTGCTCAATTATTGTTACAGTAATTACTATTCAATATTTTATATTATTGATTCAATAAGTGCATAATATTTTATTGGTTCAATATTTGCTACGTTGATATTTTATATCAATAAGTGCTCCTTTGCTATTTTATATTAGTGATTCAATAATTGGCATTGCACAGTATTTTAAATTATCAAATCAATAATTCATATTATTTGAATAATATTATTAGATAGCATTATTGGCAATGTCTAAGGAAAATTTGTCTATGAAATGGGTTGATTAATTGCGCGCAAGTAAGGAGAAATTCTTATCGGAAGGCCCCCTCTTTCCTGAAAACAACCTGGTTGTCAATATTGTAGTTCTGTAATATTATTTGTGAATAATTAATTTTTGATATATATGATAAGGAAATATTTATTCAATATGAATTTAAACGGAGGAATTTTTAACAAGTGACATTTGTTGAAAGTTGATATTTTATCTTGTCCGATAAAATAATTCATTCAAATATATTATTATAATATTACATTATAGTAGTATGATGTGATTATATAATAGTATGATTTTTATAATTTGAATGGTAACATTATTATAGTAAATTCATGGTATAAAAGTTAAGCGAGGTGGAGGAGTGCAAATTGAATTTGAACTCTTATGATGCAAACAATGATGTCATCGGCGCGATGAGGTAAGCAAGGATGTCATCGGAGCGATGAGATAAGCAATGATGTCATAGGATCGATGATGTCATAAATTATGGCGAAAAGACTATTTTATCCTTACTCTGCCGAGCCTATAAATAGAAGCTCATTTCTTCATTATTTCTCACCAATTCACTAAAGCTATAGAGAGAGAAAGTATAGAGAGAATAAGAGAGAAAGAAGAAGAGTATTCTGCTATTACACTAGTTCAGTCTCCAAATTTTTAAGGTAAGTGATATTATTTCTTTCGTATTCATGAAGAGAGTTATTTTCTTTCAATACTCGTAAGGGTTATTATTCCATTCTTTATTATTCTGTTGGAATAACCTGTCTACGCGGACTACCGCATGCATGGTGAAATTCTGTTGTTATTCCATTATTTATTATTCTGTGGGAATAACCTGTCTACGCGGACTACCGCATGCCTGGTGAATAACCTTCGTATTCAGTTGTTATTAAATTCTGGAAATAATCTGTCTGAGCGGGCTACCGCCAGACGGATGAAAATCCAATTGCAGTTTCGTATATTATTTCATTTCAGATTTTTAACTCTAAACTTACTACGGTAAGTATTGCTTTCTAGAATTCCTGAAATGATCAGAAATTTCTTGAGTTTTGCGCTTCATCTAATATCATTTCACTAGAATATTGGTCTGAACTTTCTTGTGAAATTTTTATCTTTTCATGTCGAGTTACTATTTATTAGTTACTATTCACGATAAAAAAAAATATTTTTTTCTTCCAAATCATCTTTGATTGAATCCAAGTTTTGATCTTCATTCTTGAACTCTGGATAAATTCTCTAATATTTATCATTTATATCACTGGATTCGTTATTCTTATTGTTTTCATCATCCTTAGTCCTAAATGGTGATATAACTGAATATCTTTGGCCTGTAGTGCAAAGATGATTACTTGATGAATATCTTTGGCCTATAGTGCAAAGATGAATGATTACCTGATGAATATCTTTGGCCCGTAATGCAAAGATGGACAGGTGTTGAGATGAACATGACCAACTGGTGATACAACTGAATATCTTTGGCCCGTAATGCAAAAGATGAATATTAGATTCGAGATGTATATTGATTGATGTTACAGGGATAAAATATTAATGATGGACTTTTAAATCAAAGAAGATAGTAGACATCATTCTCTACTTAACTCTTCTAATGAATTGTTGTTTTCGCTGCGAATATTGATCTAAAACGTGTTGTCCATAATATTTTATCTGATTTATTGAAGGCTAACGATAATTTATTTTTCATTATCTTAATCATAATATTCTTTACTGGGCTAGTTGAGCTCACCTCTTTTTTTCCATTGTTCTTTTCAGAAAATGAGAATATCGCGGGTACTAGTCGGGGGATGGAGTAATGGTCCGAGTTAGAGCTGTAGAAGTCCTCACTATTTTTTTTTAAAATAGTGTGATAATAAATGTAATGAGGACTTAGTTTGAATGTTAATATTTTCTACATGTCTGTATTGACACTCACAGTTGTGTGGTCGTATTTTGCACGACCGTTTGATATAAAAGATTATATTTGGATTATGTACCATGTATTTGGCGACTCAGAATGGGTTGAGTATTGAACCTATTTTGGGGGCGTCACAGGATCAATAGGGCCTGGAACATCAGGGTCTGTCATCACCTGTAAATGTGGATTAAAAATTAAAAGAATCCATCAGAAATTAACTATCACATCCCTATTACTCTCCCCACAATAAGTGGGCCTTCTTGACATTAATTAATTTAAACTATTTATATTATATTATATATATATATATAGGTACAAGAGAGAGATATTTATAGAGAGATATATATTTAATCAAAGTGTCATATGTGTACGAATCAAGAGTACACCCACGATTAGGCATCTCACGAAAAAATCGAAAAGCCGTATCCATAGTTCCACCATTCTTGCAAAGGGCTTTGATAAAAACATTGAGGGATGCAACACTGGGTGGAATACCCATTTGTCTCATATACTTGTAGAACCTTAGAGCCACCTTTAACTGATTTTTATCAACAAGAATGGAGAAAACAATAATATAAGGTTTTTGGGTGGGTTCACAGTCGTATTGCTTCATCTTCTGGAAAATTCTGATTACTTCACTTGGCTTGGAGTGGTGGGTTTTGGTGATTGAGGTGTTGTAGATGAGAGAGAGTGAGGGTGTTACCGGTGTGATCTCCCGGATGCTTCGTGGGAGAGAATCGTGGGCCACGATTAAAGGGATACCAAATGCACTAATTTTATAAATAAACTTTGTAAATATTTTCTAAATACACTTTTGTTGTAATTTTTTTTTAAAATGTACTAGAAAATGTAATTTATCCTTATTATTACAAATATGGGTTAGAATTCAACTAGTTTTGACCCATATTAGTCTATAATAATTTTTTACACTTTGTAGTACATCAACATGTATGCATTATTACACTACATTCTTATATAACACATATACATTATACATATTACATACTTTTATAATTTATACATTTGTAATTATGTATAAAAACTATTTCACTAATTATGAAATTAATCTATAATAAAGTTAACACTCTTAGTGTAACGAACTATTAATTTAAATAATTAATATATCCTCCCTTAATTAATTAAAATAACTCATTTAAATTATATAATTAAAATTTATTTTCTCATTCTCTCCATAAATTGTTTTATATTATATTATATAATTTAATTTAATTTTTCCCACTCTACCCCTCACGCCCCAAACCTACCCCTCACCCCCACCAAAAAAATTAATATTTATTAATTATGTATACACCTCCACCCCCACCCCCACCCCCACCGCCCAAAAATAATATTTATTGATTATTTATACACCCCCACCTCGACCCCCGCTCCCCTGCCCCTCATCACTCATTAAAAAAAATAATATTTACTGATTATGTATAGACTCCGTCCCCCCCCCCCCCCCCCCCCCCCCCCCCCCCCCCCCCCCCCCCCCCCCCCACCCCACCCCCCACAAAATATATATATTTATTAATTATTTATATTACAATTTAAATTTTACGATTTCGTAAATGAAGTGGGTGATCAAAGTTTTTTGTGTAGAATTAATGGAGGGATTATTATATTATATACTCTAATATATCAATCTAATGTTTGTTTTTAAGTCCACAAAGGGTTGTGTCAACGTTAAAATTGTCGTTGATGATTTATCACCGATATAAGACAAAATGCAACTTTGCCGTGGCCCACCATTCAAAATGTGAGTCTTCATTGGCTTCTTTGAATTATTATTTTCATACATAGCGCTATGAAACTTTTGAAGCTAATGAGTATTGACGTTTTGGATAACAATTTTCAAAAATGTATTACATGTTATATATATTTTGTGTAGGACATATTTAGACGGGAGTGATTAGCATGAAGTTTATTTTTTGATAAATTGATTAATTAGTCAATAAAATACTAATACATCTCCACGCCTGCGTATCAGCACTCAACATACTATATCTTTTCTTTTCAACCGTTTAATTTAGTAAAGAAAAAAATTTAATCTTGAAATTTAATTTGATGCCAGAAAAAGTTCATCCTAAAATATCAATTTACCTTGGCTTTCCGCTATAAGATGTTGAAGCTGAAATGGTCTAATGGGGGAAGATATGATGTAACAGCCTACAGTTGAGAACAATATTTATGGTAGACTTTTACCTAATTTTGGCATTTAGACTTGTTCAACCTTATAATTTGGATGATTAAATGAATCGCATTAACCACTTGGCCAATTCTCAATTAAATAATAAATATAAATATCACATTAATTATTATGTTGACATGACATCTCACACTCACATAAAAATAAGAGAAAATAACTTGTGAATTATTAAATCAATTATGAGGGGAGAGAGGAAATATAGATATAAATATATAAATTAATTATGACCCCACACATTTCTCCTTTTATTTTATATAAAATAAACATTAATTATTATTTCAAGATACAAATACAAATTATGCAACCAAATCTACAAGGTGACACACTAAATGGAGGTTCAATATAGAAAAGTTGGAACTAGTCAAATTTTCAATATCTCGATTCATAATGTAATATTAGGAAATAAATAACTGAATAATCTCATTAAGCTATAAGATTGTAATTTTAATTAGTCCAATTTATCACCAAGATTTTTGTATTAATATATATTCTCAAATTTTGTCCGGCATAAAACAACATGAAGGTAGGATTTAGGGTAATATTGTAATAGTTGGGATTGAAGCTATATAGTCTTTAGGTCACAATTGCAATTTTCACATTTTGGTGAGTATTTTTTTTTATTGTGAGAATCATGAAATTATTTATTTCTCTACAATTATATACTTATAATTATATGAATTTATTTATTTCTCAAATTTATACTTACAAGTATGTACATATAAAGTAAACATTTTCTTTCTGCCTTCTACGTTTAGATCATCTCCAGCAGGTGAACTATCTCATAAATTATATTTAGTCCATATGACATTAGCAGATATTTTTTAGTTTTCAATCCTTCTAGCATATGGACTATTCCGTAGACTATAATATAAAAAAATTAAATACAATTTGAAAGAGGTTTTGATTGATCAAAAAGAAGAAGTACGAAAAAAAAAAAATTCAATTTCAATAAGACCTTTAATGAAATCAATAAACTTGTTGATTGATTCAGAGCACCACCCTCCTTAGAACCCATCGCAACAACCAACCTCTAAATTATTGTAAATTTTTTTGGACTAAAGAACAAATAAAGAAAAAAAGCGGCAAAAATTAAACTTTTACTCGCACGAAGACAAAGCTCTTATAACTGTACAACGTGCAGTAACTAGACAAGTTATGGCGGCAATTTTCGTCTTCCACAAAACAAATACGCCTATAACAACACAACAGACGATCATACCACTGATTAACAAAATGGAATCTTTTAAACAATAATCAATTCAATAATTTCTCATCAACCCCATTTTTCAAATAATCCAACCAGTCAATGGTCCAATTTTTCATCACTGTTTCATTATTAACCCATTCTTCTTTCTAGGGTTTCATCTCCCCCCTGCAAACATGTTCGTACAATCCAAACTAGGGTTAGGGTTCTTGCTGCTGAGTTCAGTCTGTTTAACGGTCCAATCAAAGTGTAGCAAAGGGTGTGGCCTAGCTTTGGGCTCCTACTACGTTTGGCCCGAAACAAATCTCACGTTCATAGCTCAAGTTTCAAATGGCTCAATCAATGAAATTCTGAGCTACAACAAACGGCAAATCCCAAATCAAGACAGCGTTCAGTCCGACATCAGAATTAACATACCCTTCTCCTGTGACTGTATCAACGGCGAATTTTTGGGTCATGTCTTTACTTACAATGTTCTGAGCGGCGATACTTATGATAGGGTTGCAAATATATATTATGCGAATTTAACTACAACTTCGTGGTTGCAGGGATTTAATAGTTATGATCCCAATAATATTCCTGATAATGCCAGGCTAAATGTGACAGTGAATTGTTCTTGTGGAGATAGTAAAGTTCTAAGGACTATGGGTTGTTTGTGACCTATCCGCTCCGGCCAGGGGATAGTTTGGAGTCAGTTGCGACTCAAACAAATCTCAGTTTGGAGACGAATCTAGGTTCGAATTTGCTGCAGAGTTATAATCGGAATGCGAATTTTAGTGCAGGGAGAGGACTAGTTTATATTCCAGGCAGAGGTGATTCTTTAGTCCATGCTTTTGTTGTGTTCTGTTTAGAGTAAATAAAATTAAATTACTAGATGTGAATTACTTGGATCTTCATGTTTCAATTTATGGCACTATGTCTGTTTTAATAAGTGATTGGAATATTCAAGGATTATTATTTTTAACAACTTTTTAGCCATCTTTTTCCATTGTCATTTTGTGTATTTATGATTTTCTTTCAGACTTTGATAAGTAGAAATTTGCTATATTTATGATTAGAACCTCGTGTTTTTGTTTGTGATTTAACTAAACGGCATAATGGTTGTGTTCGTATGGATTCAAAGTGTGGTTTTGGAGGAGGTTGGGTTGTTGGGAATTATGATCTGTTTTAGGTTCTTTCTGCCCAAAAAATGTATGCTTGGAAGTTGGTTGCTGTTTTTGATGAACTGTATTAATCTTTTAAATGAACTTGAAAGCATTAGTATCTATAAGTTCATAACTCTGTTCATAAGTAGAGTGTTGATTCAAAGTGTACAATCAGCATAGTTTCTGAAACTTGTGCTTCTTGTTTTCCTGCATCATGTGCATGAGTCCAACTTTTTCCCTGGAAACTTATTTAAAGTAGGGTTATCGTTGGATATGAATGAAGGAAATCTTACCCCACCATCTAGTACACTCATTATACAATGCAGTGATCTTTATATGTACAATCTATCTAGAGAATTGATTCGTTGGCTTCTCGATCTTTGGCATGACAACTTTAAATGTTGTGTCTTTAGGGCTTCAATCTCTTTCCTAATTTACATATGAGGTAGTAAAGCCATTACAATTAGTGATTATTTCATGGAATTCTCAAAAAGTGCAATTGAATATTAGATATGTTTATTCTCGTGTGTTAAGAACTGCTAGGAAATGTCTTACTAAAGTTGTCCCCTTCTTGCTGCATATAAAGACGGAAATTTTCCATCCTTAAAAACCAGGTTTTATGCTACTAAACTATAGTAATTGCTATTGTCTTCATTATTGCACCTTTTGTATATTATGTAACATCTGATTCGATTTATTTATTTTCCCTTTTTGCAGCACAGGTGGTCTAGCCTTCTATTTGTATCGGCTGATGTTGACTATCCATTCCCTATTCTCAAGTGAATATTTAAGATAATAGGGCAGAGACTTCATGCTACTTGAGCTTATGTTTTACTTTTATGAAGCCAGGATTATCAAGTGGAGGCATAGCTGGCATATCTGTAGCAGCAGTAGCAGGGTTGCTGTTGATAGCAGGTTGCTTATATGTTTTACTTTACAGAAAGAAGAAGGTTGAGAGGATTACACTCTCAACAACTGAAGATCAATCTATTCGAGGTAGTTCTCATTTATTGTATTTTTTTTCCATTTTATTATTTGTTAAACACCTGAACATCTCTTTCAAGTTATTACTTATACTAGAGTATAGCACTTTGTTTATATTATACTGAATTATGATCTAAACCATATTTTGTTTCTTCTGATTTTACTGAAGTTATCCTCAATGATGTTACTAACCCTCCACCCATCTCTTCCCCCTTTCCACACACATACCATAAAGTGAAAATGTCTGGTGTGCTTGATGTAGATGGTGTTGACGTAGTCTTTATTCATCCTTTATTTCAGAAGCCTTCACTGAGATTAGAATCCTGCCCCTTGGATTAGGTTTCAATCAAAACAGAATAACCATAGTGTATGTGTTCCTTATCATGAGTGTATTTGTATTCCTTAGAAATACACGAGTGTATTTGTTCCTTAACTCTGACATAATGTATCTAATTGATTTTTACCAATCTTTTTGACTTGTTTTTATTGAGTTCTTAAATCTGTTTAGGATAGCAATTTAGTTTAGTCGGAGAGACCAAGCTGTGTGTAAATTCCCATTTATTTTCCTCTTTCACATGATGGAAGAAATTGTCATAAAAAATCTCTATGTTTTTTTCTTTTTTTATAGATAGCTACAGACCGATTTATCCCTTCTCTTCCGATGTAGGTCCTGATAGTACTTTGCTTAAAGCTGCAGAGTCCACTGTAGTGGCTTCTCCACGCCTTACTGGCATAACTGTGGACAAATCTGTGGAGTTTTCATATGAAGAGCTAGCAAAGGCTACTAATGACTTCAATATTTCTTATAAGATAGGTCAAGGTGGCTTTGGTGCTGTTTACTATGCTGAGCTCAGAGGCGAGGGTTGTAATATTTTCAATATTTAGCATTACAAGCAGCATGCTGCTCCTTTGAGTTTTATTATAAGTTGTAATTGTCATAACTAAGTTCTTATTACAGCAAACCTATATGCATTCTTACCAAATAGTCTGCTACTTTTATTACATGTGGCCTTTCGAATAAGGAAGAAGATACGTCGAAGGAATGATATCAAATATTCATTTTTTTGGTGATCTCCCAAGACTGATGAAGATGCAGAGCATTATTGTAACCTGACTTAAAACCTATAGAATCATGTCTAAGGGGTCATGCTCTAACCTGAAGGCTAAATGCATTATATACAATGCTATGTAATTTCCTCTGTGATAGGCAATTTATGATACTCAAATTTTGGAAATTAAAATATTATTATCTTGAAAAGGCTTTTACGGTTTTACCTGGCTCAAGCTGGACCTGAGCAAGGAAGCAAGATTTTTATTGTCAACCCTAAATAGTACTGATAATGCAGGGTCACACTAACTTGCTCATTGATTACATTTTACGCTTTGTTTCTGTCAATTTCATTTCTTGACAGATATACAAACATATGTTGGTGTTTTTTGGTAGATCTGTATATTCTTATGTTAAATATCATAGTATTTTGTTTAACTTTTTTTCCTAGTGCATAATTATGCAGAAAGCTGCTATTAAAAAGATGGCTATGCAAGCATCAAGAGAATTTCTTGCTGAATTAAAGGTTTTAACACATGTTCATCACCTGAACCTGGTATGACCCTCTATATTCTTTACCAATGATGGTGGCTTTTTACTTTTGATTTTTAGTTTCTTCTATGGTTATATTTATTAGTTATGTTGTCTGTGATATGTATAGCCACGCTGATGCTAACGATGATGATGCACATCTTTAAATTATAGCACCTGCATAGTGTTTGGGATAAACCTAACTGTAAGTTATGAGTGATGCATTAGCCAATATGAAGCTGACATCTAATCAAGTTAGACTACCAGACAGAAAATATATTAATCTAGCACAGTGCAACACAAATATTTTATGTTAAGATAAATTAGATGTGTGCATCTGCATCCGCTTTTATGCATGGGAGGGAGGGAGGACTGGGAAGGGGGGATAACACGTGAAGATTAAAATGTTCTATCTTACTCAGGTTTGTGGAGGCCTGAAAGTTAGCCAGAATATTAGTTTTCGGATGTGTGGGCAGTGAAGGATTGGCTTGACTACTAAATGGCATTTTTATAGTTTTTGTCTCATGCTTTACTAATTACTAGAAACAAACATTCACTCACTTTCTACCATGTATATTAGTATAGTGACAAACGTAGTTGAGATAATAAGCCGCTAAAGATTAGTACATTGACTTGACTGGAACAGGATCAACATTTAGAGACAACTATATATGAATGAATGGAAGAGTTGAAGTACTTTTTACATACTTGTCATGTAGTCCCTTGCTTCACACTGTACTATTTAATCAGCCGTTTATAATTTGGGGACCACAACAACTATGTCACCCCGTCATACACCATTTATCTATTAATTTTATAAGGTCTATAAGATCGAAGGTATTTTGCTAATAAATACTCATTTAACAAGCCTTAAACCCAACTTTTGTCTAGTTTGCTGCGTAAGGCTAAATATACCATATCGTCATATTCTCTGCAGCTATCTTTTAAATTTTGACCTTTAGTAGATGTGGTTGCTATAAATATTTTAGAAATCTTAATTTTTTACTTTGATATCTAATGCAGATACGCTTGATTGGGTATTGTGTTGAGGGTTCTCTTTTCCTAGTATATGAATTCATTGAGAATGGCAACTTAAGCGAACATCTGCGAGGCTCAGGTGAAATGAGTTGTTTATGGACAGGAACTCGTGAAATATTACTCTCTAAAAACTAATGTTATTTATTTATTTATTTATTTCCTATTTTTACAGAGAGGGAACCGCTGTCGTGGACTACTAGGGTGCAAATTGCTTTGGATTCAGCTAGGGGTCTTGAATATATCCATGAGCATACTGTACCCGTCTATATCCATCGGGATGTTAAATCAGCAAATATTCTGATAGGACAAAAACTTCCATGGAAAGGTTGTAGCAATACCCTTATTTTAATTTTCTTATTGATGCATATAAGAACGTCACTGCAAGGAACTCAACTCGAGAACTATCAATTTTACTAATAAAAGAAATTAAGACCATTCAATCTAACCACCTCACCTAGTGGTCACTGTCTTTGTGATGGATCGTGTGATGTTCATGGTAGTGAATATTTATTTTGTAGGTCGCAGATTTTGGTTTAACAAAACTAACTGAAGTTGGAAGTGCCTCGATGCCCACACGTCTTGTCGGTACATTTGGATACATGCCGCCAGAGTAAGATGTCCTTTTTAGTATCTCAATGCATATTAAAGAAATAACAATTTCTGGGTTGGGGTGCTCTTGGGGATTCGAGTTGTTATAAAAGGACTGACTGTAAGTTCAGTTATCAGCCTGTGGATTTCCAATGAATTTTTCTCTGTCGATAAATTTATGAGCAATATTTCCTTCGAAATGGAAGAGACTTTGGTTAAGAATTAAATCTGACATTAATTATATGTCTCACATGATCTCTGGCCTGGTGATGAGCTGAACTAGTGGATATGTCATTGTTGGCACCAGCCAGAAAAAGGGGTAGAACAAGTCATAACACACTTTTTTTGTTGCCATAAACGATGTTATATGTAGAGTTGCATGCATAAATATGATTCAGAATAATTGATGTGGAATGACATATAGCCTAAGTTCTTTAACTCACCTATTTACAGTTTCGCACCTATCTTCATTATCTTGGGATGTGTTTTCTTTAATATTATATTGATAAGAATATTGATAATTTTTTGATCCAAGGTCAAATCCTTCTTGACGTTTCCACTTTATGTCAGACCAAACTTGACCTGTTACCTCAACAAATTTTCTTTGATGTTGTCCTCACCCTTTCAATTATTCGAACACAAAAATGCCCCTCCTTGCATCTCCAGTTTTGTTTTAAGATAATCATAGCCTCTTAGTGGCCATCTACTGTTTTCTCTCGAGTTAGATTATTCCCATTTTTGCTCAATAATTTATTTCTTCCATCTTTTCTTGATATACGAATCCAGCAGGATAAAGCAAATAGTCACAGTGCTCCACACACCAAAGCACTCCCATCTTGTTAAACAACAATTGTGGTTTTAGCCTTTTAGTGTTTGTTGGTACAGAACACAATGGTCATATTTGACAATGCTTGGGTGCAGGTATGCTCAATACGGTGATGTTTCTCCTAAAATTGATGTCTATGCTTTTGGGGTTGTTCTCTATGAACTTATTTCAGCCAAGGAAGCCATAGTGAAGGCAAATGGTACTAATGCTGAATCAAAAGGGCTTGTTGCGTTGGTAAGTTGTGTTTGTTCTCTTAATCATATAAACAGTGATGATTAGATACGCTTAGCCTCTCATGCACATTGAGCATCATAAAAGTGCCTCAATTCAGTTGAAAATGTCTATTTGTCTGTTTACTTGCAGCAGCATCTCTGTTAATTCTCCAGTTTTTGGTGACCCCTACTTCTTTGACATCTCATGAACTAATCTTTATTGTGCCTCTGATAATTACAGTTTGAGGAAGTTCTTAATCAGCCGGATACAAGATTAGACCTTAGCAAACTGATTGACACTAGGCTTGGAACTGACTACACTCTAGACTCGGTCCGCAAGGTGAACATTGTTGTTTGATGACCGTATAACCTCTCTTTTTTCCTTGCCATTTTGTTTCAATTGATTCGTTGGTCTCATAGAGCTTTGTCATGGCGCATATTTGGTGATCGATAGTTGTGGCACTGATGACTCTCTCATCCACAACAGAGGATTGGGATATTGGTTGTTTTTATGAAAATCATGCTCTTGCCAACCTAGTGTCCGGAAGGTAGTAATAGGAAAGTGCCATCTTACCCCGGCGTTGTGCATTGGGAGCCTGCTAGGCTAGGGAAAGTTACCGATATTGAGTTGTTCAAATTATAGATGTGTATATCATTTGTAAATGAGAGTTTTGTATGTATATACATTTATTTGATGAGTGAATGAGAGAGAGATGGAGTCGACCATATAAGAGTAGATTTGAGATACAAATCTGTATACATTGCAACCCAAGATTAGTCGTGTATTCTATGGAGGTAAAGAACTTGATTTACAGTGTCACCGTAATTTATAACTATACTTGTAATTTATATGTATTAAATTTTGGTAAGGCTGGTAATCAAAGGATGGAAATTTTCTTGTAATAAACTACTACTACTGATTTCAGGATATTTAATAAATAGGGGGTGGGGTCTGTTGATCAGTTAAGTCTAATGGCATGCTATAAGATTATTAAGCATATAGTTTAGGTAGAGGAGTTAGCTTCCAGGAAAATTAATTGATAAATTCAAAACTGGTGAATAGCAAGTGTTTCCTAGCCATGCCTGCCATCAAATTACTATCATCCATTCTCTAAGTACACGACTGCCAGATTATTCATCTCAAGTTTAACGGCCACAACTAATTTAGTACACTGTTTTTTAAATGTATATTATAAAAAGTACATGATCTATATGTCTATACAATTTTAAAATAAAAAAAAATACACACAAAGGTAAGATGATAGTAATAATATCTACAACATTTTATCTCTCTATTTTTATCTTTGAGTGTATTTTTTTTTTTAGATTTTTTGAAACTGAATGTATGTGCACATAAATATATATTTTTATTATCATATATATATGCAGCAATGTGAAATGCAGTGTATTGTCATTCGATTTAATTTCTATATGTGAATCTCATAGTTGTATGTATGAATTTATGAAGTTGTATAGCAAAACAGTTGTAATGATAATATAATCTTTTAAAAAAATGAAGAATGAAAAACTAATGGAAGAAAGCATGTTATAGTTACTTTTCTTGTTCTGCAAGAAGCCGCCGAGGCTCCCTTTCTTGTTCAGCAAGAGGTGGACCCACCGGTATATATATAAATTAGAATTAGGGTAGGAGTAGGACTAGGAGGGATCCAGGGAGTTGTACGAAACTACCTTGTTTTGTTACATTTATATATTATCTCTTTAAATTTCCATAGTTTAATCACAAAATCAATACGATCATTTATATATATATATATATATATATATATAAATCCCCTAGCCTGCCTATATATACATGCACATACACAAAACTTCACCCTCTCACATCATTAAGATTTAAGGGCATGGAAAAAATTACAGAGCAACATGGAGATGGAGGAGAGAAGTTGAGTTTGGAAGGAGTTGAGAAGATAATTGGGTACCGTTTTAAAGAGAGGGTGTTATTAGAAGAGGCTTTCAGGGATCCTTCGGAGCCGGTTAGAAGAATTAAGAAGGGGTTAACATCGTACGAGAGACTGGAGTACTTGGGTGACTCGGTGCTTAATTTTGTGATTTCGGCGGAACATTTTAGGGAGTATCCGGATCTGGCGCAAGGTATGTTGACTCGGTTACGCGCCGCTAATGTCGACACCGAGAAGCTCGCCCGCGTCGCTGTCCAACACGGTTTGCACAAGTTTTTGCGTCACCACAGACCCAATCTTGACGCCCAGGTTACTTTGTCCCCCATCCATCTACTAGCTACCTCCTTTTTCTTTTACACCAATATGTATATACTAGTATTTCATTTTGACTTTTTTGTATTTATTTAGATTTAGATTTAGATTTAGATTTAGATTAATAGTAAGTAGCGACTGATCAAAAACCATACCATATCAATCGGGAGTTTTTCTTAACTAAAATTAAATGTCCTAGCCCCTAAACTATATATATATATATATATACTAATTATTAATTTGAAAGGTGCAGATTCAAGAATTCGTGGATGTGATACCCGAGTATCCTCTCCATTCCATGGGGCTGATTGATGCACCAAAGGTTCTTGCTGACATTGTTGAATCCACAATCGGGGCGGTTTTCATTGACAGCAATTCCTCCACCGAAACTATATCCAAGGTTTTTGTCTCTTAATTTCGGCTTTAATTAGTTAGTTAATTTATACTCTCATAATCCCGTGGTACGCGTAGGTAATTAAGAAATTGTTACGACCTATGATCACCCCAGAAACACTTCCAACAAATTCCATGACAAAGCTGACAGAATTATGCCAGAAGAACAGGTTGAAAGTGCAAGTCGTTGATTTATGGGAGGAAACGGGTGCATTTGAAATTTATCTAGAGACGGAGTTTGTGGGAAGAGGAGAATACAGTCCTAAGAAGATAATTGCACTGAATCGAGCAGCAGAGGATGCATATAATCAAATTCTAAGAAAGAAAGCTCAGCTCAGCTTGGACTTGCAGGACGGGCTTTAATTTGATTCACGAGTTTTCGTGTTTTATGTATTTATAGGAGGAGTTTTAAGTTTAGGGAATTGATATTTCCACAAAGGAAAATTAATATTTTCACAAGGTTCCTCCAGATTTATATTCATGTGAGTAAAATCTTGTGGAAATATTAATTTTTCTTTGCGGAAATATCAATTTCCTAAGTTTAGTTGGATAATCATAAGATTTTTTTTAAAAATTTATTTTGAAAATAAGTTATTATTATTATTATGTAGAGTAAAATGCAAAAATGATTATTGTACTTTTATTATATTTGAATATTGTTTTCTTTTTTGTTGTCATTGCAAAACAAACTCCCTACAAGCACTATCCCATGATGTGTACATAAGTTAAACTAAGATTAAAAAATTCACTTTGGAACTCAAAACATCAAACTCATAACTTTAATCAATTGTCCACCCAAGCTACATGATGTAATTGTAAATAAAACAATATAAATTTTACTTATACAAACTTCTCCATTTAAACCAAAAAAAATAAGATAAATAAGTTGGCAAGTAAGTTTTGTTTAGTATTGATTTATAGGAGTTTTAAGTTTATTTTGATAATCATAAGATTTTTTTTTAAATTTATTGAATACTATAATGAATTGTATATTTTAATATTTTGATCTTTCTTAACATTCTAAAACAAAAGACGCATCAACCAAATCTATATTTATCTAATTTATTTGTTAATTAAGAATTATACTAATAATATGTATTTTCATTGACCCTAAGAATTTCTTAAGACTAAAAGTGATATATAGCTAGAGACCTATAGAAAAAAATAATTTCTCATATTATTTGTCTTAATTCAACTGTTTCAAAATTTTGTATATTAAGTTGCAGTATTATAATGCAATTTTTAACTTATTTACTAGTTTAGTTTACACTTTTTATTCATCAAGTCGGAGAATACTATTTGACGCATGTAAGACCCCGAATTTTATGAAATAAAAGTATTCAATTTTTATATAATTCAGTAATTGGTTAAATTGATAAAAATGTTATAGTTACGGTGATTTGTGAAAATTTTACAAAGTAAGCAAGTGGTCATAAAATATTCGTTGTGTCGGAGAATATTCGTACGACGGCGCAGTCTTTGGTGGACCCCACAACGGAATAACTGTCGGATATAGAAAGCGACAGAAATAACCTGTTGAAATACCTGGTGATAAAAGTACAGTAATACACGTTGCAAAGTAGCACACGATATTGCATAATATATTTAATTATTGATGCTTACGTAAGAAGTCACTCAGTATTCAATAATTGCTATAGTAGTTGCTGCACAGTATCTCATATTATTGATTCAATTATTGTCACAGTATCATCTGCACAAAAATCAACAATTGTCACTTATATTATTTAAATGATATTATTAGATAGCATTATTGGCAATGTCTAGAAAGTTGTGTCGAGTAAAGGGGTTAGGTCATCTAATTGCACGTCAGTAAGGAGAAATCTTTATCTAAAAGATCCCTCTTTCGTAAGAACGACCTAGTTGTCAATATTGTAATTTTGTAATATTAATTCGAATAATAATTGATGAATGATTGATAAAAATATTCTCATTATGTTAAAAATATTAATGTTAGTGGGAATCAACATTTATTTCGATAATAGTTTATTTTCAGATGTTAAATTGATCAAACGGAGAATTAAACAGATAAATGAGCAATTAATGGGTGGTTAACATGTGAGACTCACTTATAGGTGGATGTTGAATGTGAGTGATTGCAATTAATGCTAATTGTTGAATTGGTAGAAAAATTGGTTGAGTTGGTTGCCGAACTTGATGATAGCTTCCTTTGAGTTGCCTATAAATAGGAATGGTTCCTCAGCAGATGAGGTACATGATTTCAATAGCAGAAATTCTTCCTCTACAATATTGCAAGTATTTTTTTTGAGTATAAGGATACTTTGAGTATAGTTTATAGCCTAAGATTTTCTCAGAATAATATCCGGTATACTAGTCAAATCTAGTTCATACTAAAGTAAAGGATATTATTTTTCTAGTAACGGATGTTATCTTCTTTCAATACTCGTAAGGGTTGTCCTTTTATTTCTTATTAATCTATGAGAATAACCTGTCTACGCGGACTACTGCATGCATGGTAATTAACCTGTTTATATTCATTTTTTATTAAATTGTAGAAAATAATCTGTTTACCCGGAACTACCGCATGACAGGTGAAAATTCATTTGTAGTTTCGTATATTATTTCATTTCAGATTCCTAACTCTAAACTTCCTATGGTAAGTATTGTTTCTATAATTCCTGAAATGATTAAAAATTGCTTAAGATTTTCGCTTCATCTTATATTATTTCAATGAAATATTGGTCTGAACTTCTTATTGAAATTTTAATCTTTTCATGTCGGATACTATTCATTCGAGTACTATTCATGGATTACTATTCATGAGTTACTATTCACGAAAAAAATATTTTTTTCTTTTCTGTCCAAATTATCTTTGGTTGGATCCATGTTTTCATCTTCATGTCGATAATTTGGATATTCTTGAACTTTGGATAAATTAAATTATAAATATCTAATATTTATCCTTTATTTCACTTGATTGGTTATTTATATCAATTTTTCATCATCCTCATACTTAAATTGTGTGAAAGTTATCTTTGGCCCGTAGTGCAAAGATAAACAGTTGATTGATGAATATTTTTGGCCCGTAGTGCAAAGATGGATATGTATTTGGTATGATCAAGACCACTATCGATACAATTGAATATCTTTGGCCCGTAGTGCATGGATAATTCGTTGATTGTAAATATTATTGATTGGTGTTACAGGGATAAACTATTGATGATGGACTTTTAAAATCATAAAAGACAGTAGACATCATTCTCTACTTGACACTTCTAATGAATTGTTATTTTCGTTGCAGTTGTTGATCTAAAATTTGTTGTCTATTGTATTATATCAGATTTTTTCCCGTTGAGAACTATGGATAATTTGCTCTACATTATTTTAATCATAATATTCTTTACTGGGCTAGTTGAGCTCACCCTTTTCTTTCATTGTTCTCCTCATAAAATAAGAATGTCGCGGGGACTAGTCGGAAAATGAAGTGATGGTCTGAGATAGAGTTGTAGTAGTCCTCATTATTTTGTGAAATATTGTGATAATAATTGTAACGAGTACTTATTTGAGTGTTTATATTTTTCGTATTATATACAATTTGTATTAAAACTCACAGTTTATGTGGTCGTATTTTGCACGACCGTATAATATAATAAATATTTATATTTGGATTCTGTACCATGTATTGGCGACTCAGAATAGGTTGTGTGAACCTATTTTGGGGGCGTCACAACGCACCTTTATTAAAACATCTTAATTATTATAAAAATAAAAGGCTATTTTTGGCCAAATAAAGTTAAAATGTTTACTTAAAATATCCAATATTAACCTCTTTTTTTAATTGCAATAAAAATGTTAATTGGACGTACTCAATTTATAATGGAGAAATTTGTATAAATAAAATTTATGTTATTTTATTAATAATTATATCATTTAGCTTAGTTGGATAGTTACTTAAAGTTATGAGTTTGCGATTTTGAGTTCAAATATTGACGGAAGTGAATTTTTTAGTCTTAGTTTGACTTACTTTACATGTCATCATTGTCACGTAGAATAGTCAATTTTGCATTGACTAACAAAAAAAGACACAATATCCAAATATATTAAGAGTACAATGATCATTTTTACATTTTACTCTATTATGTATTAATAATGTGTTTGGTAATTGGTAACTAGCAATCATCTTCAATTCTTGAAAGATTGGACCATTACTGTACAAATGACTGATTTAATGTTGTAGCTTAATTTTCAACTAAAATTAATTTCTTCTTCATAAAAAGCTTATACTTTTTAGTTATTATTTATTTTGTTTTGCATTTTCCTTACTTTCCTACTACTTTTTATATAAATAAAAATAAGCTTCTTTTGTTATATATTGAACTTAATAATTAAAAAGATTTTACAATTTAATTAGTCCTTTAATGAATATAATTTTATTCGTTTTATATTTGACCTGTACCTTAGAATTAATTAGTAACCACCTAAAATGAGAATCAATCAATAACACCTCCTTAGTTATGTAGTTTCTTACTTTCTTATTTATAAATTGGGATTAGTGATACCCTGAAATGTAAGACTTGTATTGTTTGTATGAAGTACATAATAATTACGGTAAACTTTTCATCTATAATGTGAGTTTATTGTAAAATATCTTGATTATTCTTAAGATTACTAATCTTCACCTCAATTAAATTAAAATTCCATTAAAATAATCCTTCTAAGAAAACATAACCTAAATGATAAATTATAAAATTTTCATATGAGGTAAATAAGTGACCGGTTCTCAGTTAAATTAATTAGCACACATGTAAATCAGAATCATAATTTTTTTTTTTAATCTTACCCTCCAAAAACATATTGACCAAACCATAATTTTGTTAATGGTCAGATTTTCCATATCGTTGATAGGGTCTTAAAATTGTGCCTTATTTTAGGCAGCTTTTACTACAGGGGGCCATTGACTATTTGTTTAAAAGACTTACAAAGGCCCAGATCCTTCTAGAATTCCAAGACCAAAGTAAGGTGGAAACAATAACATGAACGAATGTTGGGGAATGACTTATTTTAAATGAATTTATAAATTTAAATATAAGTTCATTTATAAGTTAATTTAAGTTGTGATTTATAAGTAAAAGTATTTGATATTAATTTAATTTATAAGTCAGAAATTAAGTAAAAACAGGTTATGAAGAAAAAATACGAGCGAGATTCAGATTCATTAATAATATAATCAAAATCTGAGCATTAAAAATAGTTCGAATAAAAATATGAGTAGAATCTGAGCAATGTTATACTCAACTCATTTAAGATTCAAATTACATGAATTCTTGATTTTGATTCGATACATATTCGATTGATACAGATTCGATTAAATGCTAAATACATTCTCTTGTAATATATATAAATTTAAATTAAATTAAGATAATTAATTATTATTATTTTCTTTTATTTTTAATTTTAATTGTGATTTTATATTTATAAAATATAATAGTAAATATATTTTCTCATTTCTAAGTAAAATAACAAATTTAATTTATAATTATATTTATTATAAAACTAATTATTATGTGGAGACTCGAATTCCAACTTGAATTTAAAGCTCGCGAGAGTAGTTTGAATATAATTCGATACGAGTCGGATCAAATTCTAGTAAAAAATATTCGAGTCGAGTCGAATTCGAGTACAAATTTATCTTTTCGAGTCGAATTCGAGCAGCTCTATGTTCGATTTGGTTCCACTCGTTTACACCATTATATGAAGGTTTTTGACTAATAATGACTTATAAGTTAAAATAAATATAAAAATTACTAAAAGTGATATTAATAAAAAGGAAGGGAAAAATAAAAAAGAGACAAAATAAATATTACATTTGATCAAATTAATTTATTTTAAAATTACTTATTTTTTTTATTTAAAATTTAATTTATAAGTCAAAAAATAAGTAAATATGAATAGAACTTATAAGTTTGTTTGACGAACTTATAAGTTGGGCATCTCTCTCTCCAATGACGCCCATTCTTTTTCGACAAGACATCGGAGAAGAGACGTCATCGCTTAAACCTTAATCAACCGACCATCAATGAATTGAATTACGATTCCGTATTCAATTATATATATACATACGCATATTACTGTTGTAGAGAGATATTGAAGATTGAGATATTCGCGCTGATTCAATTTATATATACGCATATTACTGTTGTAGAGAGATATTGAAGATTGAGATATTCGCTCTGGGATAATTTTGAAATTAAAAAGAGAGATGGATTTTGAACTGAGAAGAGCGAGAGAGAAGCTAGAGAAAGAACAGAAGGACAGGAAAGAGAAGGCGAGATTGAAAATTGAAAGAGGGAGAAAAGCTAAGCAAGAGGCTATTCGACAGCGGGAGGCCATTGAAGCCGCTCAGAGATCTCGTAGGATCGATGCTATGGAAGCCCAACTGAAGGTCCCTTCCTTTTTCACAATATTTGCACTTTTATTCTATAAACTGATGTGTGCTTCATAGAAACTGATAGTTAATTAACTACACCTATGACAAAAAGTTAGTAACTTTTGTTTTTGTTTTGGATTTCAATTAGGACATATATTACTTGTGCAATTCAAAAATGTTATAATTCATTTGATGTTAAGTCAATTCGGTGGTGAATATTGTAAACTAAAGTAGGGGTGATTGCAAAATTTGTTGTTTTCAAAACATAAAAGGAATTCATGTCAAACCAAATTTCTTTTTAGGATTACGATAAATTATATCCATTGTCAGCGTCTTAAGGAACTTTGAATGGCTGACTATCTCTTTCTTTCTTTAATTTTGTTTCATCAAGCAAATGAGCCCCCCCCCCCCCCCCCCCAACCACCACAAAAAAGATAAAAAGAGAGACAAACATAGCATTGTACCTGGTAATGCTTATTTGAATGGCATTGACTGCCAACATGTTATGCTATGATAGGCCTGACGGCTAACTGCCACTGATACATGTATTTTGGCTTAGAATTTGTCAATATTGATGTGCATCTTGATGACTATGACAGTCTATTTGGACTGTTGAATGTCTTTTTTGTTTTGTCACCTGGATTCTAAACAAAGGTGGCCACTTGTGCATTGCTCTTGTAGGTTCTTGGTCCATGCACTGAAGAACCTAGAGTATGGATATCTTGTGCATAGCTTTCCACATGCGATCATATTACAGTGCAAAAAGATAAAATTATGATTTGAGTGGTCAGATTAGTTAATTAAAGGTTAGTGACCTTATGATTTCTCCGCAATGAAAATCCCAATTGATTCTGAACAAAAAGGAAAAAAATATTTAAAGCATCAACCTGGCAAAGTCGCCATTTTACCCAATGATCGCTCTATATGAGTTCTTAACTTGATGATGTTGTGGTATTTTATAGCTGATGGGTTGTTAGAAGTTGTAGCTGGATTTTTTTTTTGTCTCATATGGTGATTACATGGACTTTGCAGGAGGCTGACTATTGACTGTGAAAACAGTTATCTTTCTTTTTGCCTAATTGTGTTTCATGTGCCTTACTTGGCTCATGACTAGATGTCGCCTGTTGATATTCTTTACATGTATTTTTACTGTTATCTCAGGCAAATCAGCAAATGGAAGAAAATCTACTTGCTGGAAGAGGAATCGTGTTTAATCGTGTCTTAGAAGCCGTATCCTATCAGGGTTTTGGAGATAAGATCAAATTACCATCATCCTGCTTCACGGAGTTGTCCGAGCAAGGTTCGTTTGACAAAGGGCCTTTACACTTCCAGTTGTCTGTAATGCATCATGAAGATCTTTCAGACGCGGAAGGTGCTGAAAGTCAACATCATGGAACAACTCATGCAGGGGTCCTGGAATTTACTGCAGAAGAGGGTTCCGTTGGGCTTCCTCCTCATATATGGAGTAATTTATTCTCCACGAACCCTCCAAAGACTTCCTTGGTTGAGGTGCGCTATGTGTGGCTGCCGAAAGGAACGTATGCAAAACTTCAACCAGTTGAATTTGGCTTTTCAGATATACCAAATCACAAAGCTGTCCTTGAAACAAGCCTTCGCCAGCATGCAACTCTTTCTCAAAATGATGTGCTCACAGTCAATCATGGTGTACTTGAATATCATTTACGTGTTCTTGAGTTAAAGCCCTCTTCAAGCGTATCTGTCCTGGAAACAGATATTGAGGTTGATATTGTGGGCCCTGATTCAGCTCCAGAGAGGACAAATCACCATGTACTGAGTCCCCTAATGTTTGGGAAGTCAGAATCTGGAGTTGTTGATGAAGGGAACTACATCTATTACAAGTTTTCGATTGACAATGGCACTTGGGGGAGGGTTTCTTCTGGGAGTGCCGAAATTGAGGTAAAGATAGATATGGAGGCACAAGATGGAGATACTGATCTGTACATTTCCGAGCATCCTCTCTTATTCCCAACTCGTCACCAACATGGATGGTCTTCCCATGATGTGGGCTCGAAGGTTTTGGTCCTCAGTTCTAAGGACCAGAGCTTGGCTGAAGGAACTTACAGCATTGGAGTATATGGCTTCAAGGGAAAAACAAAATACCAGTTGTCAGTAACGATTCAAGATAGCAGCCAGCGCAAGGTAGGTCAGCAGGCCGTGTCTTCCTCATCATCAATGGAGGCAGATACTGTGGAGTGCAGGAATTGCAAGCACTATATACCTTCTAGAACCATAGCACTGCATGAGGCCTACTGTAGGAGACATAATGTCATCTGTCAGCATGTTGGTTGTGGTGTTGTTCTTAGGATCGGTGAAGCCAAGAACCATGTTCACTGTGAGAAATGCGGACTAGCTTTTCAAGAAGGAGAAATTGAGAAGCACATGAAAGTGTTTCACGAGCCTCTTCTCTGCCCCTGCGGAGTTGTGCTGGAGAAGGAACAAATGGTAAGTATGCAATCCTTGCATTATCGTTTCTACTTATAGTGCTGCCTATGGTAGCACTGCAATCTGTGTTTCCTGCTTTCTTGTTACTTCGATTCTAATGAGTTGGATTTGGACATTAGTCAGTAAACTGTTTATTTAGTGTTTTAAGTTCCCGCTTAGGCTGCTTAAGCCCAGCCTAGGTGCTTGCAGTCTCTACCGCCTCGATTTGGCTGCCTGCTCTGGCTCTTGCCTAGGTTGAATCAGTCCTCTGCCATCAATTTAGTAAATGCTTTGAAGCTATACAATGATTGGAATGAATTTCCTAAGACCTTTAAGATTTTATTTAATTTAATTTTGGTGGTAATTTTCCATGTAAATTGGGAATCTTTACATCTACTATATGCTTTATAGTTTTAGAGAATGATGAATAAACGAGACCGCCTAAGTGGCCTAGGCTCTTCCCCCTCGGCTGCCTAGGTCCGCCTAGCAATTTTTAGAACATGTGTTAAAGTTGAATGATAGTTGCAGATATCCTGATAATGAATAACCATAGATTCTCTAGTATGCCTTCTGAGATCAATGTTAAGTTAAGTTATGGACTTGAAAGAAATTTGATTTGACTTGGAACCTTGAACATTAGCTTCTGTCGATTCTCAATGTGGTAACATATCCATTGGGATGTGAAGATTTATAGTTAGGGGCTTGATTTGATACGCTGAAGTTCCTAATAGAATCCAATACATAAAATTTCACACAGTTGTTTCTTTTGTACTGAAAATTTTCAAATATGTTGATGTATCAAAAAATTATGTCATAGAAAATTGTTGCACATCTACCTCATTTTATGCCTTCCTCTCATACCAATTACTTTCTATTTCTTGGTGTAGGTGCAACACCAATCCTCAGACTGCGCATTACGCCTAGTTACGTGCCAGTTCTGTGGGGACATGGTTCCAGCTGGGACTTGTGCTGCGGATGTACGAGATCGATTAAGAGGACTTTCAGAGCATGAGAGTCTGTGTGGTTCCAGAACTTCCCCATGTGATTCTTGTGGGCGTGCAGTTATGTTAAAAGATATGGACATTCATCAAATTGCTGTTCATCAAAGGAGCTGATCCTAGATACAAGTAGAATGATTTGTGGAAGTTGTAATAAAATATCTTTTGATTTCTAATTGATCACTGTTGTGATTTTGAAAATGTGCAATTACGTGAACTGTTTACTTGCTTTTGTGCCTTGGTTCATAAGATTACCAAACATACAATTTTACCTTCCTTGGTAGATGGCATTAAATATATAAACATAAATCATATGCTCTTTTTTTTTTTAAAGCATAGCCCCCTATACAATACTAGCTAGCCTACGAATCTTTCAAATTATTACTATTTCTTTTACTAATTTTGGTTGTCCACTTGATTAGCCAAATCTTTCATGGTTGAAATATCAGGAAAACTAGTGTGAATTGATTCCCCTGGTGGGATTATGCCTGCATGAAACAGAAGGATTGGTAATGCTACAAGTATGGATTGGAATTGGAGCAACACGTACGTATGAACCCTCTTCTTTTTTCTTTGACGTTCCTACTCCCCAAGGTTTTTACAAATTTATAAATATTAAAAATATACTATTGTTCATGTTTACTTATAAAAATTAATTAATTAATAAATAAAAGTCATTATTTGTTAAAAAATGACAAATAAAGCTCTAGACTATTATTTTCCATGTCATGCTAGTTAACCAAATATATATTATCCTCATTAAGGTTATATTAAACTACTATTATCAATTTTTATCATCAAGTGATACGTGGTTTGGTGTGATGTGGTATACAAAGCAAAAGTATAAGGGGACCGGTTTGTATGGACCAATTTAGCAATTCGTCAATTTTTTTTACGATTCTCGAACAATTTATAATATTCATTGAAACTGAAATTTTTATAAAATTCAGTGATTTAGGTGTCATTTGGATACATATAAAAAACAAGGTTGCATAGACTGTACAACCCTATTTTTTACATATATCCAAATTACACTTAAATCACTGGATTATGTAAAAATTCTAGTTCTAATAAATATTATAAATTGTTTGGGAGTCAATAAAAAAAAATATGGCAGGTCACTAGACCAGTCGGTAAAAACTGATCCCCCAGAAGGAGTGTACAAATTACCAGTAATTTGAATCCATTTGATACAACGCCATGGTTTGACTAATTATCGCGTGTCATGATATTTACTCGTGCCTAAAATAAAATTAATCCTGCATTTTAAATTAAGATTGGATGTGACATGTTTGTAATTGTATAATCATATTTGATTTTATAT
This sequence comes from Panax stipuleanatus, assembly GCA_020205555.1. Classification (NCBI taxonomy): domain Eukaryota; kingdom Viridiplantae; phylum Streptophyta; class Magnoliopsida; order Apiales; family Araliaceae; genus Panax; species Panax stipuleanatus. The sequence continues at coordinate 152,654,069 of CM035118.1, forward strand.
GCTCTATTTTAAGAAAACACATGACTTCCAAATGCTTCTTTCTTAAAACTATACCAACGTTTGCAAGTTAGCTGTTAAATTAAAATGCAGTGGCTTATCGCATTCTTAAGTTCCTTCTTTTGTTGAAATCTCAGTATCAATTTTGATCTTTAAATTAAATTTTAGTGATTTATTTCTTTTTTTGTTGTTTTCCATGATATCACATCAAAAAGTTGACTGTGATTTATTTTATAATTTAAAATAGAAAAGAAGTAACATTATATGTTGTGAGATTTTTATGTCGATTTATATTTGTAAATACATGATATTGGTTATTATAATAAGTAATTGCACATTTATTTACATATTTACTAATTTTATTTGACTATGAAAATAACAATAGAAAAACGTGACAGTTTAATCGATGTATATATGAAGTATCATTTTTCTAATCAAAATTTTATAGTAGTTATAAATTGATGTCATTTAATAAGATAGTAGTAATAAATACTCTAAAGTTATACAAGTATGTATATTTAAAAATATAATTTCAAGACCTAACGTCCAATTTTAATTTATAAAGTTACAAATTTGTTCATATTTTAATTTTAAAATTGAAAATTAGGTTGTGGAAATTATTTATCACCTGCAATTAACCTATTTCTTATAATATAAATATGATATAAATTAAATTGAACAACCCATGACATGACACTCTTAAATAGTTTAATCATGAATAGTCTAACTATTAAAATCTCTATGATGAACTGGATATGCAACACGTGGGTGGGACATACACTAGATGTATCTGTGGGTACGAGTGTTAAGACGTAGGCCATTCTCATTAGAGTTTGTAAAAGTAGCCGTTAGCAGATTCGAGGAGAGACACAAACACACGTCAGGTTCATCCCCCCACTTATACCCACCCGATTGGGGGAGGGGGAAGAGAGTTCCAAACGTTGTCGTGTTGCCGCACCCAAGTCTCTTCATATACCGACTCATCTGTCAACTCACTCTTTCTTTATCCTTAAAAAATCACGAAAAACTCGGAATTTTTTTCAAAAGGGTTTTGAACAGTAGTCAAGTTCTGCACAGATTCCGGGCTTACATGCCAAAAAGTATGTCTCTCTCAATTTCATCTCACATAATTGTCATGCTGTTTTCAGTTTCTGGGAGCAGAATTTGTGCACATTCAAGTTGCAAAGTTTTTCAATTAAAGGTTTTCACATGATCATGTTTTTGAAAGAACTGATATTAAATTTTAGTTTCACTAATTTCGTTTACGCACATTTGTATGATTGTATCTATGTTTATGTATGTATGTATGTATAAATAAGGTAATGTAGGTGTATGGATGTTGAATTCGAGAGGATTACACATGATTTTGTGAAGAACAGATAATTCGGGTAAAACAGTCATGTGGTTTAGTTTGAATTTGGGCTTGTTGATCGATTAAGTGCAGATACAAACATATACATAAACATGCCCAGATTATCATGGAGTAGATATTTAATTTGCTTATTTATGCCATTAAAACAAATCTCGGATTCTGTAAAAACTTGGGTATTGTTGACACACTTCTCAAAATTTTAAGGTTTAAAGGATAATTTTGTTGATCAAGTATTTTTCTTTAATTTTTTTTTTCATTTTCTGGGGTTAGGTTGCAAAAAACGGCCACTAAATCAGTACAAGAGTGGATTTAAAGTGCCTCTCCCCAACATTTTATCTTGCCAATGCTTTTGAAACTATAGAACCCAATGCATCTAGAATAACCATCTCTTACATTCTGGCTAGTTGTAATTGTACATGTAAGTTGGTAGAATTTGAGAGCTTTTGAGAAAATGACAAAAGTGATTACAATCTCATCATAATATCAGATAAATGCTTCAGAATCACAAGAGATATATATCTATTTAAAGATGATGGGGGCTTTGAAGATTATTTCACTTTATTTGATGGGTCTTTGGTGGTTATAAAAAGATAAAATATTTTACAAGGGAAGACATGTTGAAAATAATGAATTTGCTATTATATACATTTTTTTTGCAGTTTAATATAATTTTAAAAATATATTTTCTAGTCCATATTTCGTAACTTGTAACCTATTGAGGAAATAGTTTTATTATATTATATTAACCTGACATAAATGTCCTTAATGATCAAGCTCTTTCAAGCATTATGTCACATTATTTCAGATGGTTTTATAAGTGATATCTTTTGGTAGGGGAGTAGACATATTTCTGGAGTGGAGATATGGCCACGCTTTCCGATATAGGGGTTGCCGCAGCTATTAATATCCTCACTGCGTTAGCTTTCTTTGTCGCATTTGCCATTCTTCGGATTCAGCCGTTTAATGATAGGGTTTACTTCCCAAAATGGTATTTAAAGGGTTTAAGGGGCAATCCCTTGCAGTCAGGCACACTTGTTCAGAAGTTTGTTAATTTAGACTGGAGATCATACTTGCGGTTTCTGAATTGGATGCCCGCTGCATTGCAAATGCCAGAGCCTGAACTTATTGACCATGCAGGATTGGATTCTGTTGTTTACTTGAGGATATACCGGACAGGGTAATGTTTTGTTATATTGAATCCTCCAATTTGTTGAACTTATAACAAGTTAGCAAACTTATTTGTCAAAAGTGTGAAATTTCTATTTTCTTTTTACAACCGATAACTGAATGAGGATTCTGTTGTTTACTTTTTTATATTTAAAAGTTAACAGAACACTGAATGTTAGTCAATCACCTGAAATATTTATGTTCTTTTTATTATTTTTAGATTGCATTTGTTCTTTTATTTTTCAGTAACATTCTTTTACCTATGCAGACTTAAAATCTTTGTTCCTATCGCAATGGCTGCCTTTTCAATTATGGTTCCAGTGAATTGGACAAATCACACTCTAGAGCATTCTAATTTAACTTACAGTGACATAGACAAACTCTCTATTTCAAATATTCCAACTGGATCAAGAAGGTATGTTAGGCTTCCAGTGCCAACCTTAGGTAGATATTGCTTTTCTGTTTCCAGATTTCTTCTCTAATACAATCTTTCTTCCCCAGTTCTATTGTTTTTTCTCTTAAAAAAAATATCTTTCTTTTCCCAGTGAATGATATTATGACTCTGTCTTTATAGATGTCCCGAACAATTTTTTTAATTTTTTTTGTCTTGTGACATGTTATCTTTTTCTTTTGCCATGCCTCTACTTATTTTTAGGGGCAGGCCAATAATTTTTTTTTTATTGCAGTCGATACCACCTTATGCTGCAAATTTCTCTATTTGACAGATTCTGGACCCATTTGGTGATGGCGTATGTCTTCACCCTCTGGACATGCTATGTGCTGAAAAAGGAGTATGAGATAATTGCATCAATGAGGTTGCATTTCCTCGCATCAGAACAGCGACGGCCAGATCAATTTACAGTAAGATGGGTTTTCTGAGACATTAATGTAATAGTTGAGAATGACATATATTAGTTTTTCTCTAGTGTAACTACTGCAATTCCCGTAGGAGTCTTTTGTATATATAATTTATCTAAACATAAATCTTAAGATATTGGAGTTAGGGAGGAAAGTTATAGACAATTAGAGAAATTTGGACCAGTCAAAATTGTATAATCTTTTCTCTATTTAAATTAGTTGTGAATATTGGGCTAGAAATATGAAAAGTTTGGCACTGCATTACCTGGTTTTATACCACTTAATTATTATTCTCACAATTTTTTTCATGCTGTAGAAGTTTATCTCTCTGTCTCATGTCAATATCTGGTTCTTATTGGGCCTCAATAAACTGTATACATGTTTTGATGTTTGTAAATATAGATACATATGGCATATTACAACAATTAATATGAGTAAACACTGTAGGGTCATAATCATTTTTCATAATTTATGGCTATTCATAGTTACTTTTAATAAACAAAGTCAGAATCGAGTATACTTGCTAAAGAAACTTGAGTAACAAATTTCCCATAACTATATAAACCTTAAAAGTTAAAATCTTGACTTCTGTTTTACCTTATTTTGTAGATTTTAGAACACAAAACATCGTTTAATTAATTATAGGGTCTGTTTTTTTTAAAAATATGAGTCTTTCAAGGTTCTCAGCATGTAGAACATTACTGTGATTTGTCTGCAAGCTAGATCCTGTATCGGAGGAGTTTGAAGATAATTCAAACATTGACTTCTGTATTAATAATAATAATATAATATTATTATCATATTTTTTAATATAATTATCATTCTGCCTTTCTCTTTTGGGTTAAAGGTTCTAGTTGGTGACCACTTGTGGTTGTAAACTCTTACCTTTGGAACCAACAATCATGTGTTACGGTTTGGATGGTAATTTTACATTTTTTTCTATTGTGTGAGCAGATTGAAGTATTTGCGCTAATTATGTATATTTCCCCCTAAATATGGTTGCTAGTTTCAAATGTTGTAGTAAGTGTACTTGAAGGTGCATGTTTGACTCTCTGTCACTTTTAATGCGTCTTATTATTTACGTGTGAAGATTTATATAATTCTGAATAGGTACTTGTTAGAAATGTGCCGCCAGACCCTGATGAATCAGTCGGTCAGCTTGTGGAGCACTTTTTCTTGGTCAACCATCCAGATCATTATCTCACTAATCAGGTATGTACTGCTACAGATCCATCAATATTTGGAAACTCTGTTCAGAGGTTGAGATTCTCAAATATAAATACATATTCTCATTTTTTTAACATCAATCTTCATCCTTGTATGTATATTTTGAGCTGACAAACACACTGCATGTCTATGCATACATGCACTGAGTCGGGTTTATACTGCTAACAGTTCCATTTATATTTGAATGCTCTGTTCTTATTACTTCTCATATATAAATTCATATTCTCATTTTCATCAACACCATTCTTCATCATTATGTGTATATTTGAGCTGACAAGTATGCTGCATGTCTACACATACGTGCACAGGCCACAGAGTGACTGATTGAGTGAGAGCGAATGAGAGAGAGAGAGAGAAAGAGAGAGAGAGAGAGAATGACGATGAGTTTAGCTTGAACAGAAATGATCGATTGGTTGATTATTTGAGTTCCTCTATTCAACTCCTTTATATGGCCAGATATTAGAAAGGTTTAGGGTATACGTCTATTACTCCTCTTCTGCTAATATCAATCCAACTTGAGTTTGACCATGAAGTTAAGTACATATTCCAAAGTTAATTTTTTGTATGCAATTCCTTGTAGTTATTAATACAAACAAATTGTAATCTTTTTGGGTGGTAAAGACAAATGATAGCCTAAAAAGCCCTTAATTTTAGTGTCAGGATTAAAGATTAATGTCGGAAAGAGTGAGCTGATTCCTGTGAGGGTGATGAAGAACCGACTTCTTTGGCGTCAAATCTGGGGTGGCATTTGGTTCATCCCACATCTTATTTGGGATTACCACTGGGGACAAAATATAAATCCAAGGTGAGTTGGATCCAGTAGTGAGTTGAAAGGAGACTTTTGCAGAGTGAAAGGGGAATTATTTGTCTAAAGGTGGACAGAAAACATAAAGGGGGTGCGAGTTTCTAAGAGGATTTTGTGCTCTTTGTGATATCCCCTTTGTTTGTGGTGAGTTTTGTGAAGGGAACAGAATTGTCAATAAAGGAGAGGGATAGAGGCCTATTGGACAGATTAAATACTTACTTTTATGCCTGTTGTTTTTTTGGTGGAAGGAGATTTATACTGGTTCTACAGTCACTTCTTTTTTTCTTCTTTTCTTCCCTTTTTTTGGGTTGTTTTTTTTGTCAGAATTTAGTCTTTGGGCATTGACATGCTTTATACAGGATGGATGGCACCATATACTTTTCTAATAAAATTATTTTTCTTATTAAAAAAAAGCCCTTATAAGTGAATAATGTTTCCCAATCTGAGTGACAGGTTTACTATTTGTCCAATATAGATGTTTCTACAAGAATGCACATTCTATGGGTATGATGTAGTCATGTAGAGGTGCTTATCAAATATGACGTATAGGGATTAAGATCCTATGATGTTTTTTTTAATCTCTGTAGGACATACAGTTTACATTTGTTCTCTCTTTGTTATGCTAACTCTGGAACTGCAAGAACCAAATATTGTCTTAAGCCACTTGACTAGCCAGTATCCTCCTAAATGGTGTGTTCTGCATTTTTTTGACTTGATGACTGGTGTGCAGGTTGTATACAATGCCAACAAACTGTCGGAACTTGTCAGTGAAAAGAAAAAAAAGCAGAATTGGCTTGACTATTATCAACTGAAGTATACTAGAAATCAATCAAAAAAACCAACAATCAAGGTAAAACATAGCTTTAATAAAATGAAAAAAAAATAAAAAATATGAATTTCTTAAGACGCGTCTGGAAGGAATTTATATTATTTCTATTCTCACCTCGCACTGCTAATATGTTATAAAAAATTTATTTTAACTAAGCAGACTGGATTGCTTGGCCTTTGGGGGAAGAACGTGGATGCTATTGAATTTTATACATCAAAGATTGAAAAACTATCTGAAGAAGTAAGAACTAAACTTGGACTTCTTGTGTTTTATTATATATTTTTTTTATCAAACATTTATCTGTATTTATCCTTGTTACAAAAGCTACCTAGATGCTCTGCCTATTTTCAATTGTTACTAGTATATAGGAATAATTAATGGTGTTAAAGATTTCATCGAAAACCTACAGCAGCTTGCCAAACGAAGGCAAAGAGAAACGGTATGACTGGCATAAGATCTATGATTGGATTCAAAAAAGTATAGGCCTCTGGTAATTTGGAGAAGAAAATTCTCACATATTTTGAGTTCAACAAGGGAAAGTAATGAGTATATACAATTCTCTGGCATGGATGGCTTAGAACTTCTAAATTTTTGTTTAAATGTTAGTGGTAATAGGGTAAGGGTAGGAGAGTGTTAGGTAAATATTTGACTTTGCTTTTTGGCTCAGTTAAACTTGAAGAATTAGGACTATAACTCAAATGTGTGGTTTTAAATCACTTTTAAATTTCGTATCCAAATAATATGTTAGATCAGTTTGACTTTGAATTTCTAAAGTATTCAATGAACTATTATGCTTGGAATAATGCATAAAGTTGAGTAAAAGCTTGGCAGGCATGCTACTTAATTAGCCATTGCTGAAGATACTCCATTTTTCTTTCCAATTGGAAAAGAAGGGTTGTGTTAGGCACAATACAAGAAAGTAAGCTTATTGCTCTCTTCCTTAGGCTTGGAAGACCTCATATGAATCCATAGGATTTTACTGAAAAACTGAAACACCTCACTTAAAACTCTCCATGAAATATAGCCAAACTTGAGTTTATATATCGCTCAGGTATGCTTTAATACCTGAGCAATATATAAACTTAAGTTTGGCTGTGTTTCATACTCTGTAGATTGAATAAGTCTTCCCACTGAGTCACGTCTCAGCAAAATTAGGCAAATTGTTAGAAACACCTATTCTGTACTGTAAGAAATACCTATTCTGTAAAGTTAGTGATAGCTACATGATTTACAATAGCTTGATTGTTTAGAGAATACATTCTAATTCTACTTTTCCTAGTTGAAATTTTACATATTCAGGTTTATATGAACATTTTAATAATATATAATAGTTACAAGTCAATTTGGGTTAGAACTCCAGTATAAGTTGATTCAGGTTAAAATTCAAGCGTATCTAAATTAACTTTTAAGGTTATTTTTTGGCTCCATAAAATTCAAATAGGACTCTTTCAAACAAAATTGTCCGAATATCAAAAGTATTAGAATGCAGACTATTTTGAGACTATACAAGGAAAAGTTTGTGACTCACTGACCTTTACGTAGTTTAACACGAAAACTCCTTAAAATAATCATTTTAAAGATCAACAAGATAGTTTTCTATGACTCAAGTCACCTCACCACATTGAATGATGTAATTAATAAATTATGTTTAGCTATAGTTATTTTGATTTGTACCTAGAGTTCTTGGCTCACTTCATTTGCTTCAAATGGATACTGTATAGATATCTGCAGAGAAAGTGAAGATGACCAAGGATCCTAAATTCATCATGCCAGCCGCATTTGTTTCCTTCAAAACACGATGGGGAGCTGCTGTTTGTTCACAAACTCAACAATCTAGGAATCCAACAGTATGGTTAACTGAATGGGCTCCGGAACCCCGCGATGTGTATTGGGATAGCCTGGCAATTCCATACGTATCTCTAACAATAAGAAGGCTTGTTATTGCTGTTGCTTTCTTCTTTCTTACCTTCTTCTTCGTGATTCCAATTGCATTTGTACAATCCCTTGCAAACATTGAGGGAATAGAGAAAGCGGTTCCTTTCTTAAAGCCTATAATTGAAATGTGAGTTTCATTTTCTCAAGTGCATCAGAATATCTAAGTCATGATTTTTTTCTGGAGAATTAGTAGGTGTCCTTTTACTATATATATATATATATGTATGTATGTATGTATGTATGTATATATATAAGTATACGACTGCCAATATGTACATATGTGCATTTGTGTTGCTTTACTTTGAACTTGTAAAATTTCTTCCACCGCCTCGCGAAGATCATGGACCATGCTACAGCTCTCGGAATATCAGAACTATTCATCTTTCCACTGAAGTGTGTCCATTTTAAGTGCCAGTCATTTTTCACTTTTTGGTTTATACATCAGTCAAGTATATGTGTATGTATATGGATATGTATGTGCATGTACATGTATACATATAGGTATATGTATATGTGCATGTATATGTACATTTGTGTTGCTTTACTTTGAACTTGCAAAATTGCTTCCACTGTCTCGCGAAGATCATGGACCATGTAGATCATGGACCAGGAATTTTTCACTTCTTTGTTCATATGTAATTAAAGTAAGGTTTTTTAGTGCTTATAATATTTTATAATTATGGCATGATATGGTTATTTTTTACCAAAAATGTTGAGGCAGTACAGGGTCCCATGTAAGGGCATGGTGATTTAGTATAGTCTCACTGACATATCAAGATTTTTTGAATTATCATAATATATTGGTGCTACCTCTACTTTTTGTGTATAATATTTTTATTTTTATTTTGGATTTGTTTTTAATTTTCTCGAGAGTTTTGCCAGTGAATTATGCAAATCAGTCAGACTACTGCAGGAGCACCCAGGTTTCATATATGTATAGGTTGTACCCAAGTTCATACTCTACCAGTCCGAAGTAGTATCATCTTAGGGTTAGGTGTGTACTAGCAGTTCCAAGTCATCATACTAACTAAATTAGTGGAAACTGAAAAGAGATTAAATGAGAACCCTAGTATATGCAATAATTTGAACTCATTTCAATAATTCTTTTAGTTGCGGTTAAAGAGGATGGAATTGCCATCCTCTTTCTTTCTCAATTCTTTTGCACATGTCATGAGAACACTAGTATATTCAAATGTAGGAAGCAGTGGGGGTAAGTGTAATGGAGGTTCACTGAGAACCTTATTGTATTTTTTCTTCATTTTGTTGTCTTTCAGTGATCAACATTGAACAGATCAAGTATCAACTTTCGCTTTTACTTATTTTATCTTCAACTTTCTCTAAAAGGTTGATGCTGTTATATGATCTTTGCAAGGTTCATGTGCTTTATTTCCTTTTATTTTGAGTTATTCAACATAACTTCTCAATTATTGGTTTATGAGTATGGAAAAAACAGATACATGGTTTGCTTGCAAAAAGATAATCTTCTTCGTTGGATGATAAATGTGACTGGACGCTAATATTCGGTGGAAGAATTCTACACTATTCCAAATGTTTGCTTGATATGTGTACTCGTATAACATTTTCTTATCACTAAATCATATATTTCTTGCAGGAAAGTAGTAAAGTCATTCGTCCAAGGTTTTCTTCCGGGAATTGCTTTGAAGATTTTTCTTATTTTTCTGCCCTCAATATTGATGCTGATGTCTAAATTTGAAGGCTTTAGCTCCCTATCAAGACTAGATAGGAGATCTGCTAGTAGATATTATGTTTTTCAATTTGTCAATGTGTTTCTTGGGAGCATAATCACAGGAACTGCATTTCAACAGCTAAATAATTTTATCCACCAGTCAGCGAATGAGTAAGTTCTTCTCATAAATATAGTTGTCACAAATAAATCTTTTGTAATTTATTGCAAGTTATTGAGACTATAATCTTTCTTATGATTCTTATGGACCCACTGAATTTCTTGTCTGTAGCTTGTTGATTTGTAGTAGTCTGAAAAATCATCTCTAAAAATCTTCTTTTAGCTATATCTTAAAATGCAGATAGTAGTATCAAACAATTTATAAAGCACTACTGCTCCTCTGATAAGTGATATCTATTTCTTCGGGGTTAGGTACTCTTTTTCCATGTACCTATAAAAAAATTAATGTTTTCCCCATAACAAAAACTGTGTAGATACTCTACTAGTGCGGTACTAGCTGTCTGATAAAGGTTTTTGTTTAACTGAAATCTCTGCATCTCCATGAAGGACGTCATTTTCTCCTAAGTTATACGCTCTTTGTTCATCTATTAAATTCACCTTTCGTATCCAAAAAATTATGTTAAAAGTTGAACTGAAGAAATAAAATATACTGTGGAAGACATAACTAGTTTCAGGGCGTGTGTGCAATCATTGTACAAAGTTATTTCAAAGATAATACAAGATTAATGGATTGCTATAAATATATATTCATGATATGTTATCTATAAATAGGTTTTAACAGTTTGACCTGCATGAATTATTGATAACTTTTACGGATCATCTTCGTTCAGTACTGCTTCTTTTTTTTCTTTCTTTTTGTGAATGTAATCTTTCCCAATTGATATTCCATACATACAAGAGACTAAAGACTCTTCGCATGCATGCAATGCATATCAAGGTGCATCATATGATGAGTTGTAATGTCCTTTGTTGTGAAATGTTTGACCTCCAAGGTGATGGGCTATATTGTGCAGTATCCCCAAAACTATTGGAGTCTCTATCCCCATGAAGGCAACCTTCTTTATAACTTACATAATGGTGGATGGATGGGCTGGAGTTGCGGGTGAAATTCTGAGGTTGAAACCATTGATAATGTACCACTTGAAAAATTTCTTTTTGGTGAAAACTGAAAAAGATAGGAAAGAAGCAATGGATCCGGGAAGCCTTGAATTTAACACAGGAGAACCTCAAATACAGCTTTATTTCTTACTTGGTCTTGTTTATGCTGTTGTGAGCCCGATTCTACTTCCGTTCGTAATAGTATTCTTTGCCCTGGCATTTGTTGTATATCGCCATCAGGTACCTATTACTTCATATCCTTTTGCCGCCTGTATACACATTTCTAGTTCATGTTGTGAGAGTTGATGGTAGAAAATGGTTCTGTATATAGTTCGTTTGTTGGAGAAAATATTTTCCATCTATTCATGTAATGTGCATTTTTTGCAATCTGATACTAACATAAGTTTTTAATTATTTTTAAAGGTCTGTTTGTCCATCAATATCATATCTAATATGTTTACTTTGGCGGGCAGTCTCTCAGTGTTTTAAGGAGATATAGTCTTTGCTGAGTTATGCAGAGAATGCTTCTTGCTAAAATTGCTTCTGAGCATTGGGGACTCTGGTCCAAAATAAGTAGTTGAAGACTTCTGATCAACTATGATGTCATTAATTTGACGACGTACATGAGTTCTTTATGTATAGTCAAGTCAGGGAGAACAGATAATGTCCTGCTCATAGAATTCTTTTGAATACTGGTGAATTTAGTTTTTATATAGCATGTGTGTCAAATTGAGATAGTAGTTATTATAGTTTGATAAAGCACTTATATATTTGTGCATGTATATAAACATTCTTTTATTTTACTGTACAATCATACGCATACATTTCCTCTCGTGTTGTATGGTGTAACGTGTTTGTAGGAACTACTAATGGCATGCTCTTGTCTGCACTAAAATTATACTGTTTCCGACATTATGCAAACAAAAAAAATATTGATCCATCAAAGTCAACCTTTACCCATGCCGATGGAATATGCATTCCTTTAAACATATGATTAGGCATTCCATTGGAATGCTCATTCACTCCTCTTTTAAGTAACCAAACATAAGAATGAGCATTCCTTTCCATTCCCCCAAACCAAACAGCCCATTAGTGTAATTGGATTTGTCTTAAAAATACTAGAAAGTTACGTTTTGTAATTAATATTGCTGACAATCAGGAGTAAGGAAATTTGCTGTTCTTGACTTTACTATTTGTGTTCTGATGAACTGTACTGACATTTTTATGAACTTGTAGATTATAAATGTCTACAACCAGCGGTACGAGAGTGCTGCAGCGTTTTGGCCTGATGTCCATGGGCGCATTATAGTGGCATTGATTGTCTCACAGTTACTTCTTATGGGATTGTTAAGTACAAAAGAAGCTGCTCAGTCTACTCCGTTGCTCGTAACACTCCCTGTACTGACGATATGTTTTCATATATTCTGCAAAGGTCGTTATGAACCAGCTTTTGTTAGATTTCCATTACAGGTAGGGGGATGCTGTTTCATTTTTATTCCATACGCTGCTTTCTTAACCATTCTTCTTCTTCTCCTTGAATATTAATATTACTGTGAGTGATACCAATATAGGTTGGATATTAGTTTCATTCATTCATTGTTTTTGTTTTCAATGGATCTATCTATCTTTCAGGAAGCGAAGATGAAAGATACTCTGGAACGAACTAGGGAACCAAACCTGAACTTGAAAGAATACCTTCAAAATGCTTACATCCACCCAGTGTTCAAGGGTGGGGATGATAGTGATAGTGATGGAGATACTACTGCCCAAGAGTGGGAGTTGGAACCTAGTCTTGTTCCCACAAAACGTACTTCGCGAAGAAATACGCCAGCGCCTAGCAAAATGAGTAGTACTGCTTCTTCAACTCCACCCTTATTGTCTGATGTTCAGGGGATTACGAATATATAAAACATTGTCAGTCACCCCTGCAATCCATTAGGTTTTAGAGTACAAGGGTGAGGCGAGTTGTAGATAGTTAGCAACATGATAAAATTGCTGCTGCTTCTTTTGGCAACTTGTGGTTTGCTCTTTTTGACGGCCATGGAAATTGCAGAAGCAGCAAAGTTTTGAACATAATTAACCTGAGCTGCCTTTTTCCACACGTTGTGGAAATTTCTGTTTATAGTTTGCTGTCTTGTGTGTGTGTGTGTGTGTGTGTGTTTATGAATCTATTTTGTATGTCTTTTGAAAATGTGTTGATAGCTATAATTTGAAGAAATGATTAGAAGAGTGGAATTCTCCAATTCTAAATTTAACACTCTATATAATGTCTTTAATCCAAAATTAGTTGGAGTTTAGGACTTCTACGATGCTAAAGTCATTGTTAAGTCTTAAAGCGATGTCTACATTGTTAAGTGTAACCTCCTAAATGTTAACATGTGAGCTGCAATTGTTTAAGTAGATAATTCGATATTAAATGTCTACGCATATAACCTTTTTTAATTTTAACCCCCTAAACTCATTTTCAATTTTTATTTTTTTGTGGAAAAATTAAAGTGCGCAATTTACTTTGAAAATTTTATATCGAAAGCGATAGAAAATTTTATGCTATCTATCTGAAATACAATACAATAACATCAAAAATACAAATATACAAGGATGATCTGAATAATGAGTGAGTTTGAAACATGTGAAAATATTATTTTAAGACGTGAAAATATTAATTTCTAAATAAAAAGGATGACCAAGATATAAACATCAAAAAGTTTAAAAATAAAAATAAAAAAGGTTGCAAAATCCGTTTTACTCTAACTACAAGAATAATTTCTTTGCATGGACCTCCCCTGGAGCCTGGAGGTGTATAATATTATTTAGAATGACCACAAAATTCTGACTTTACACCCAAATAGGATAGCACACATTTCAAGAATTCCTTGTTCGTTTTTTATTTCCTCCACAACCAAACTGGTTCTTCTCCTTCTACTGATTTTCCCGTCTATAATTTTGGATCAGTGATCGTAACGAATTCGATTGGATCAATTTCAATTAGGGTTTGATCATGGACGAGGTGATGACTGTGTCCGATGCGACGTCGTCTGGCTCCCAATTCACGTCACCGCCGTCATCTCCAGCTTCTCTCCTCCCGGTGAACATCCCTCTTTTCTCTGCCTTCCTCGCCTGCACAATCGCTCAATTCCTCAAACTCTTCACCACCTGGTCTGTCGAATCCAGCTTTCTCTCTATTCCATTTTTTCCAGTTTTTGATCTTAATGTTTTTCTTCTTAGATTCTGTACTGGTGAAAAATGGACCTTGCTCTGTTTTTGGTATTGAAATTGTAGCTCATTTTAATAGGTTTTCTGCTAGATGCTCAGGTATAGGGAGAAGAGATGGGATTCTAAAAGGATGCTTGATTCTGGTGGAATGCCCTCATCACATTCGGCAACTGTGATGGCGCTGGTAGTAGCTGTTGGGTTACAAGATGGGACTGGTGGACCAAATTTTGCAATCGCAGTGGTTTTGGCTTGTGTTGTAAGTGATTCATATAGTTTTGTTGTCTATATATGGGTGTTTGTGTTGATTTTACTCATTTCTATGGCCGCTGGATAATATGAATTTTTCATACAGAAGAGAAATTGGTTGCTTTTCATTATAAGAATCCTAAGAGGAAGTTTAGGTTCAGCAAATATTAGCTTTGAAGTTGAGCCTACTTTCCAACTTATTGAAAACTTCTCCCCCTTTATAGTTTGCCTACTAGTATTCATAGGCATCAATATTAGTGGGTTTGAAATGAACTTACGTTTGAAGATAAATATATAATTGGGGCCCAATGGGCAGCCACATCCATCCACTTATTATGCCGGTGAATGTGGGCGGGAACCATTTATACCTTTCATTTCATACCTATCAACCCAAACCCATTTAATATGGGTGGATATGGGTCACCCATTGGGTACCCATTTTGCCGGGTCCACTCTAGATAAATATCAGTTTCTTGTTAAGAAATAATTTATTACTTTGTCATTCTCTTAAAATTGTTAACAGGTCATCTATGATTTGAAATGTATGCAGGTTATGTATGATGCAACTGGTGTTAGACTTCATGCTGGTCGACAAGCTGAAGTAAGACTGCCTGTCACAAGCAGAGGACCTAGGTCTTATTGTTTCTTTTGTGCATTTTCTTTCTTCCTTGCTTTTGATATTTTTCTAGAACACCTGGTTTGATCTACTTAAAAATATAAGTTGTGAAAATAATATATGAAGTAAGGTCACAAATAAATCCAAGTACTATTTTGTAACTCTTTTTTTGCATCTCTTTTCAGTTTAAGGATCTTTAGCTTCTATTCCTGTTTTTGGTTTTAGTTCATGAAAAAAGTTCTATTATTTTCTGTGGGTAAGATAAATGTACTGGGGACATGAGGGGAGTAATATGGAAAATAAATCTATTATATAAGTGAATAATTTGCAAAGCAAAGTTACACTACTTCCTTATTCCTTATGGAAAAAGTTGCTCACCTTTTTTTAGGTGTTTTTGGTCCTGATACTGGGACGTCCCAAAGTTATATTTAATACCTTATATTTTTTATTATCTCCAGTATAGTTGAAATTATAACAAGCAAAATATATTGAAATATCTCTAGTATAGTCCTCAACCTCATGTCTTTTTCTTCTCAAGGCTTGTTAAGTCTTGAAAAGTTGGAAACTATACATCTCATTCTGGGTAAATTAAAATATCAAAATTCACATAAGATAACAAATGCTAAAACGCAAATCTGCAACTTGTCTTTGGAGGAAGAGGAATTGATGGAAATCTTACTTAACCGGGCATTAGTATATTAGAACTGCTTCAAAACTCTCATTTTTATAATCTTATCATATCTTGGTTTTACATGCACTTGGAGATAGGAGAGTGATTTCTTGAAGTTCTTGCCAACCCTTTTGCATCAATAAACCTCTCTCTCTCTCTGTGTGTGTGTGTGTGTGTTTTTCTAGTTGATCTTCATAGTTTGTCTTTAGAGCTTTCTGTTTTTCTCTCTTTTACTTTTTAAATTTTTTATCCATCATTTCTGGAGGATTTCAAGGATTCTGACTTAACAGTAGTACTCCCTCCGTCTCAGGATAAATGTCCACATTACTATATTAGTCCGTCTCATGTTAAATGTCTACTTTCTGTTATTAACCTATCTTTTACCAAAATTTTCCATTACTGTCCCTTATTTATTAATATCACACACTCTCTCTTCACATTATTATTGTTAATCCATTGAAATATTAAAAATGTATAGAAAGTCCTTATTTATTAATATCACACACTCTCTCTTCGCACTATTATATCTATATTGTGAGTCTAAACTTTAGAAGTTTAATTCTCCAACTCCTTTACTCGCATAATTAAGAAAGGACAGAATAGGGAAATTAGGAGTACTTAACGTATGAGATATGGATTAGATGAAATGGGAGAAAGGAAAGAGAAACTAGTAGACATCAAGTATATTGATTCTAAGTTAATTATAACATCTAATAAAAAGAAAGTCTTAAATCATTATAAGGACGCCTTAGTAATTTTATTAATATGTTTGAAAAAGTCAAAGGACATATATCCCGAGAGAAAGGGAGTATTTTATTACGACTTTCTGTGTGAGCTAAACTTTCTGTGCTTGTCGGTGTGGTTGTATCCAAACCATATTACTCTTGTACAATATCTTTTCATTTTTCCCTGTAACAATTGTTTACTATCTATTTATTTGATACTATCTGCAGTTGCTGAACCAAATCGTATGTGAATTTCCTCCTGAACACCCTTTATCAACTGCCAGACCACTGCGTGATTCGCTTGGGCATACACCACTTCAGGTCTGCTGTGGTATTTATTATAAGAAATTAGATATATATGAAAAAATTCTACTGCAGGTATGCAACTTTTAATAGCCTAAAGGTTGGAGTTGAGATGTAGAATTACACTAATTTAATACTCGTAAAAAAAGAAAGAAAGAATTACACTGTTTTAATAGCAGAAAGGTTGTTCTAAAAACATCTCATTGATTTCCCCCCCTTAATTTCTGGTTCCATTTGATGCAGGTTTTTGCTGGTGCCATTTTAGGATGCATAGTGGCATATCTGATGCAGAGCTCCAATTAGGGCATGGTGTCGGTTCTTTATCCTTGTATTTGGTTGCTGGCTGTTGTAAGTATACAACACAGCAGAATTGTCAAGAAGAAGAAAACGCTGAAAAATACAAGGATTCATTTTAGTAATTGTATAAACACCTCTTGTTTTCTCATGGATGCTTGCATCGTTAGTCCATTTTCTTCTTAATTATCATCTATGTAATGAATGTATCCGTATCGAGCTTCATAGTGTCATCTTCAAAATTTATTTATTATTTTAGTCTTCGGTCACTGCGGTTTCTGTGTTGCTAATATATATGCCATGCCATAATGGTGGGAATTCTGCTCTCCCTTCTCTCACCAGTGAGTGTCTTGTCTGAAAGGGCTTTACTTGGAACGAATTGTAATAAATAAAATGTATGCGACTTGCAAGATTATCAGATCTTCTTTAAATCAACAGGAGAAGAAAGAGGGGTGGGGGAAATAAAGACACGTCCAAATGTTTCATAATCATCAGTATAATTTTTTCATTTGTTTCCCTTTTTTCTTTTTCTTTTTTAATAAAATCATCAGAATTTTTTTTAAAGTCAATTTTAAATATAAAATTAATATGCATTCATTTGAATTTAATCAACGTTTTGAGTATTGTTAAACAGATTTGAATTTAATCAACATTTTGAGTATTGTAAAAAAAAATCTGTATTATTTCCGGATATTTTACATGACTTTATATAGTCAAAATTATTGTTTTATTTTAAAACAGAGAGGAAGTAAGTTTTCTAGTGAACTTGAATACAATTTGCATATTCTTGAAATGGTTATAAGAGTTTTTTTTTATGTCAATATATATACACACAAACATACTGATTAATATTTTTAAAAGTGATTTTATATATTACATCAAGAATAATGACATAATTTATAAATTAATTTTTGAAATAGATACTGATGAACTCTTGTCCAAAACAAATAGTAAAGGCTTATTGGCCGCAAGCCCAAGCCCAAGCCCATCATTTTACTAGTGCGTAAGACTCACCATAATTTCACCCCCAAATTCTATTCGAATTAAAAGGAGGGAAAACCAAAAATATTATTCTCTCGGCTTAGAACCCGACTCATCCTAATATTCGTTCCTCCACAATTCTCCGATCTCCGTTACTCAAAATCAAAGCCCTTTCTTCTTCCTTCTTCCCTATATATACACACACATATACAAATATATATTTATTTACATAGCTTGTGAAATTTGAAGAAGGTGGGGTAAAATTGTTGTAAGATATGACTGAATCCCTGAGCCCCAATCCCACGGTTCAGAAGCAGAGACCCGCAATTCTCTCTCCTGTCAGTCCATTCTTCTTAGGCTCTAACGATGATAAACTTGAACGCGCTCAGGCACGCGCCGCCGCCCGTGCCGCAGCAATTCGCCGCAAAACGACAGCTGCGTCCGCCGCTCCTCCCCCCACCGAGTCGTGTCTCGACAAAGAACATATTCTCGAGTTGTTCCATAATTGCATCAAACTCGCCAGCGAAAATGTCCGTAACCCTATTTATCTGTTACTCTTATGTATATATAAGCATTAGATTATTTGATTGTTGATTTAAAATCTTTTGGGGATGCAGAAAATCAACCAGAAGAATACGTGGGAACTGAATTTAATTGACCATCTATTTGACATTATAAAGGTTGATGAAGAAGATGATGTCGAGACTAATTTTCAGAAGGTATTCATTACTCGAACTTTGTAGGATGAAATTGGGAATTCTAGTTTAGTTACTATTTGATACCTTGTTTGGTTGAGAACTCGATATTGTTAAAGACACTTAATTTGGTAGTATCATTTTACTGATATGGAATTAGACACTTAATTTGGTCGTGTGATTTTACTCGATATAGTTAAAGATACTTCATTTGGAAGTTTCTTTGAACTAGGCATTCCAGCTTCTCCAGATCACGCATAGACATGCTTATTTTCACTGTTGAAAACCTGTATGTATGTTATTTGCATTGCCTGCAGGCAAGTTGTACTCTTGAAGCTGGAGTTAAGATCTACTCAATGAGGGTGGATTCAGTGCATTCAGAGGCATATAAGGTCCTTGGAGGGATTAATCGAGTGGGGCAAGAAAATGAAGAAGGTTGGTACTTGAGTAGCCACTAAATCTCGGTTTGTGTGACATTCCCCCCCCCCCCCCCCCTAGTTATCTTGTTTATTACCTACTAAAGTTTCACCATTCTTGAAATTTCATGGTGTGCTTTTGATGTTTAGCTTAAAGTTATATCTTTTGCGTTACAAATGGGATTAAATTGTTAGTCAGTTTAATCATTGTAAGCTGCAGAAAAGGTTATGTCAAGCAGCTAATGAGATTTGTTGGATACAAATATTACAAAGAGAAGAGGAAATGCATGTCTTGGACGATCAGTTATAAAAGTTTTAATGTTTCTTTCTACTTGTATTTGGATAATGCCTAATGTTTTAAACGAATTTTCACTGGCATAAACTTCAATAAGTGAAACAGGTAAACTAGTCCGTTAATTTGTCAAAAGTAAACTCTATCAGAAACTTCTGCCCTAGTTGTGCCTTAAGTAAACTAGGAAAGCATTGAAGAGAAGAATAAGAAATTGGAGTATGTCAAAATCTTTATCCTCCATAAACCCCATTGCTCAACATTTCACTTAGTTACTCTAGAGTATTCATATCTTTTCTAATTCAAATAATGATTTACATGTGGTGGAAAAATGCTTAGTCATTGAGTCTTGACTCCCCTGCATCTTGTTCATTTTCTTTCTTGATACTTGTGTCAGGGGAGGTTAATAATAACAAAATGAAAACTGGCTATAGCCTGATTTTTTTTAATGCTCAGTTCAAGCCACATAGAAGTGTTATAATTTTAATTGGCTTTCACAAATTTTGACTTCGTATCAAAATTAGTAAGTTGCTTTGTGTAATAATTTTGCTTCATTCAAATATCTACATAGTTACTTACTAAAAAAAGCAATGCAAAGAGAATGTCTCACAATTGAACCTATATTCATTACTCATTAGTGCAGTGGTAGTTTTTTTTTGAGGTTGCTAAATTTTAAAATCCTATAATTATCACAGTGGTAGTTCTATGTACTTTGTATATTAAAATGGGATAAATTTCACTTAACCACCTAAGGTTTTACCATTTTCTCACTTAACCACTTGTTGTTTAAAAACCTACATTTAAACACTTGTAGTATTGAGGTTAAGTGAAACTGTCAATTTTTTCATCCAATTTAACAGTGTGTGCGTGCCACTTACCAAAAGTGCTTGAAAACTCACTAAAATTGTAAATTTTTTAAAAAGAGACCCAAAATGCCCCTCCCAAACTCACTCTCTCTCATCATCTTCTCCCTACCTACTCACCACCACTGCCATCATAAATACTCCATAGCCACCAACTTCAATTGGAATTAAAGCATTCCCATATAAAAGAATAACATATTTTTTTCAACAACAATTCTTGATATATTTTCTTGAGAAAAAAGGGGTTAAATTTTAGGGCTTAATCATCTCTATCCATCGTCTTCTCGGTTACAAACCTGCTTCATATGTATCACCGCGCTCTACCCGTTGCTCGCTCCATCGTTTCCCATCTCTATCTCCATCTTCATCTTCTCCCCTTCATTTTTTCTCTTTACCCAATTGAAAACCCTAAATTAAAACTCCAAACCCAAATCTAGCATCATCTTCACCCACCACCATCACCACCACCACCATCGTCACCCCCTCCATCTCCACCATCATTGCACATGCACAACTCATTCATTTGATATTCTCACCAATAGAAACACCAATTGACTCCCTTTGCTCTCAAAATTATCAAATTAAAGTTAAACCTAGACATCATCACTCACCCACCCATCAAGATGCTGTTTAAGTTTGAGCCTAAGATGAGAGTGTATGTGGATAGTATTGGAGGTGGTGTATATGTGCAACAGAGAAATTAAAATATTGAAGCTAAATCAAGAAGTGAGTTTTATAAGCAATAATTAAAATAAGGGTTGAGGCCTAGGGTTTGGGGGCAAAAATGTCCACACACATTTTAGTTGACGTTGTTATGACAGAAAGAAAATTTTCACTTCACCTCAAACCTTTAGGTGTTTAAATGTAGGTTTTTAAACAACATGTGGTTAAGTGAGAAATCGCATAAACCTCAAGTGTATAAATGAATTTACTCTTTAATAATTAAACAACTCATGTTTGTTTTTATCTTCCCTCTCTTTCATTTTGATATAGATAAAAGAAGAAATTTAATTAGAACAGAAAGGGTGTAAAAAGGAAAAAGAGGATGCGAAATCCTCCAACACTGGAGAAGTGGAAAACTACAAATCCCTTAAAAGAAGGGCAGCCTGCAAATCCTTCATTTTGAAATTTTCTTTTATTATTGTAGTCTGGGTACCTGTTTGAAATGTGATTGTTGGAAACATACTGGATTGCAGCATCTTGTTACACATTGGGTTTGTTTCACTTCATTTTTTTGATGTTGTGCCATTATGGCAGACGGTACTGTGGAGGATTCCAATGTCAGCGGTGGGCAAGAGGAAGGCAATTCCAAGAAAGAGAACGATAGAAAGGTTGGTAGTAATAAGATTGTATAGATCTGATCAATTAATTGGCTCAGAACTAATGTAAATACATAATTGCAGCGGTCACCTTTATCAACACTTGAATCATCATTTGAGGCGCTTAATGTGAAGAAGTTTGATGGTAGTATTCTATCTATATTCTCTGTTATAACTACAAGGCTATGATTAATGGTTTTGTTTCTCCTTTCTTTCTTTCTTGCTCACTCCTTTTAGCTGCGTTTGCTGTTGATCCTCTCTATCATCAAACATCTGCTCAGTTTGATGAAGGTGGAGCCAAGGGTCTCTTGTTGAATAATCTTGGAGTATATGGTGGCTGCCGGGTACTTTTTGATTCACTGGAAGTACCAGGAAAGTGTTCTTCATGCTCGATTCAGCATGATAAAGCAGAGGCAATTGATATTTCTTTTGCCAGAGGTTTGTTGCTTTTCTTACTACATAGCCATTCTGGTTTCCGGTTTATCATTTTCTAGAAGTTATTCCCATTCCCTTTTTTTCTTCGTAGAATGCAGTGAACAGATGGTGTTTAACATGCCAAAAATGGGGGAGATCTCACCTAGTCTTATGGACATAGTCAATCACTTTGATGATGATAATAAAAGACCTTCAGATACATTTTCTTCTGGGACAAAACCTGCAGAACAAATTGATGAAGCTTACAGCAATGACACCGAGCTCAATGGTGATGCATTTGACAATGGTGGGACATCGGACTTCGATCATGATGACCAAACAAGTGTGGTTGATGAGGGAACTTATGGTGTGGACCCCATTTTACCGAGTCTTTATGAGGTGTTAGATATGTACTATTAATAGAATTGTTTGTATATTTAATATCATGATCTTTGGTAATCTTCCAAGAACAGAATGAAGCTACCTAATATACTGCAATTGATTTTTTCAGGAAAATGAACCAGTTAATTTTCAAGACCCTGATATGGATGACAAATTTGCCGAGGTTGATGGATATTTGTTTTTGAGTCTTGGATTCCCGTCTAAACTAAATGCCTGGGCAGGTCCTGATCACTGGAAGTATCGGAAGGCTAAAGGTAAGCTTCCATGGGTTGGTTGCAGGTGAATATGCAGTCTTATTAATTTGCGCTCCTTTTGGAAGAACTAATTCTTTTGGTATGTGATACATAATCAAATTTTCAGGTTCAGAGGATGTTGTAAAAGAAAATGGACCACCAGTAACGACTAATAAGCCAAAAAATAAGAAACAAGCAGCAGTTGATATAGATTTTATGAAAGCCTTGGACAAAGATCTGTCAGATGTTTTCTCTCCTCCTAAGAATCCTAAGTCCCTATTGTTGCCTACCAATAGAGAACCTTGTAATACAACTCTTCCAGAAGATTGTCACTATCAACCAGAGAATCTTGTCAAGTTATTTCTTCTATCTAATGTTATGGTAATGTTGTGCTTCTTCTGCATATAGATTAGATTAAGAATCTTGCTTTTGTAGTTTATCTTTACAAATGTTATCTAACAATGATTTTGTGTCGGTTGTAGTGCCTTGGGAGGAGAGGTAGAAAATCCTCAGGTGAGATAACTACTCTGACTGATCATTTGTGATATACTTTTCTTTGATGTATAAAATTTCTCCTGTCAATTCACTAAATTTCTTCTTAATTCTTATGCCATCCCATAGTCACAACTCACATATTTACCTGCTGTTACATTATGAGTATCAGAGATGGTTGCTTCTTCTATAAAGCCTGCAGCATATTTAAAATATTTGTGGTTATTTTTCCTCAAAGCATTGCAATTGATTGGCTTTTGTTTACTTGCATTACAAGCTTTGGGTGATTGGGATTCTCTGTTCTTAAATTTATTTTTTCTGGAGCTATAAAAAAAGTATTCCCTGCATTCCATAATAATAGTCGTTTTAGCTTCATGCACATGAATTAAAAAAGTCATTTAATACTATCATTTAATAATTAAAATTTGTGTAAAATTTCTTTACTTACCTTTATGGGAATTTGAAAACTACTAATACAAGAGAGAATTTTTTGGGACAATGAGAGAAGTTAGGGGTGATATAGGAAAGTAAATAATTTATTCTCCAAGAAAGTTGTAAACGACAAATAAATTAGAACAAATTTTTTTCTCTAGAAAGTCTATTATTATGGAATGGAGGGAGTATATCTTATCTTCTTCTTATGATGAGCACATGTATATCATTCTGTGTCAAGAGTCTGAGCATGCCTCACCAATTCAAATGAAAATTCTGCATTTGCTGTATTAAATAAATGAAATTATTTGGATCACCAAGTGTGATGTGTTTTCAGTTACACCGAGGCAACAAAGGGACGACAATGGACCATTGCCGTCTTGGGATGATGAAACTGTGTTTGGTGATCAATTTGATGATGGAAATGGTTTTAGTGATGTGGAGGAATTTAACACACTTGTCTCTCAGCCCCGCCAGGTTGGTTTTTTGTGATGTACCAGTATAGTCTTGCTTGAGCTGTTTTGATCTATTGTCACAAGTTTCAAACCCCCCCCCCCCCCCCCCCACCCCCTCCCCCCAATTTTTTTTTTAAAAAAATATCTAACTATTCAATAGGGGTTGTATGTCCACATATTTTTATGGTTTCTGAGAAATGAGGAGACAAAAGAAATGGATGTAGTTACTCTTGCCTTTTCTAGACACTGCTTCTGGAAGGATAATATTAAGGCAATAGTTACATTTACTCACTTTGAACATATAGATAATTTTCAATTCACAATAGTTATTTGATAATAAATTTAGGTTCCAGATATATTAGCATCTAGTTCTCTCCTACAATTCCTTCTAAAACCAAAGATTTGCATTAAAAGATACAATGAAATTACCTATATATATCCAATGTGTCTGATAGTATCAGGCAAATGGCAATAGTTCTTTTTACTGATAACGTATTTCTTACCTAAATGACACAGGTAAATAAGATTGAAGTCCAGTATGACAGAATGTCCAAACAAGTTGATGTTCAGGCACTGAAAGAAACTCTTTGGGAGTCTCTGCAAGAATCACAACTGAATTCTGTTCAAGTAAGTTAAGATTTCCATGTATTGACAAATATATAATATATAATTATATATGCAGTATCAGAATTTTCTCATACTAGTATAAGTTCCCTTGAAGTGAAGAATTTCCTTTCCATTGTTATGCTGTGTAATATTTAGACTAAACTGAAAGAGAAAATAATTCTTGTCTTCAAAACGGCTGTGTTTATTGCTCTTCCCAGCATCTAGTTCAATATGCTTACTCTGTCGAGTAATTAATCACGACTTGGGATTTAGTTCGCAGTGATTTCCAACTTCCATTTAGTTGCTACAATCCATATTATGAGAGAAGCTATACACTGGTACACTGTACTTCTAATTGAGAAGATAAATGATTGTTTTTTGTACCAACTACTAGAACAATCCTTTGATTGGTGTCTGTGACTGTGACTCTGCAAATGGCGAACATCATAGGATACTGATGACCCAAAAAACTTGGAAGGATACATGGGAAATTCCATATAGTTCATGACTACTTGTGTAGGATGGACTCCTTTTCTTTCTGAGTTCTTAATAATGTGTGCTTTAAATCACATAGTAAATTTAGCTGGAGGGCACAGATTATTGAAACAGTGCTGTTCAAATTCTCAATGAATTAACTATGAAGAATTCAAAAACTGAATTTTGAAAAAATGAGATAAAAATATTGTCCGTCATCATAGTAGAATATTATTGAAGAATGTAGAAAGTTAGTTGTTTCAGGTTGCTGATGTTGCCTTTAGGGTCTTCTATTTTTATTGAAGTGGCTGAAAAGAATTCGTTATTTCAGGCTGTTGATGTGGCTCTGTCTTCTTTTTTTGTTGAAGTGGCTAAAAAGGGGTGTTGAGTACTCGAGTGTAATATTACATAATAACCTAAAAGGGCTTAGCTGCATAAATTTGACAAAACGGGTTTAAGCAATTTTTCCTATGGCTTTTGATAACTTCATGGAAACCAAGGTGCTGTTCATGGACATAAAATTATTGAAGTAGAGGTATCAAGACATTGCGTGCAAGTATGATGTTCAAGCAGTTATATCTGTCTTTTATAATTGTATCTTCACTTACCTAGAGAAAGTGTCTAATGCTAATGCTACAGTTCCGTCCCCCCTTACCTTTTCAATTCTTCCCAAGTTTATCTCGATTATAAGCTTATCAATGTTTTTGCTTCCGATATCTTGATGCTGTATATCAACAATATCTTTCTATTTAACAGTGTGTTGTTTGTCATCTTTTTTCCTTTTCTTAGATGAAAATATAAATTGATGTTCTAAGAGTGTTTTGCTTGTAAAAAGGCGCAGGGAGAAACAATATCTTTCAAGCATGCCTTGGCTGCCTTTCCAAATGACTGCAGGGCGGCTGCATCACTTGAGGATATCTCCCCGCATTTGTGTTTTATATGTTTGCTGCATCTAGCAAATGAGCACGGGTTGAGCATCCATGGCAGTGCAAATTTGGAAGATCTCAGTATACACCTTCCAGCCGCCGCACAATGACGTGTTACTAAGTGCAGCTAATTAAAGTTTCATAGCTGCGTAATCATAAATGTAATTGTGTTATAGGCTAACTTTATTATCTGTAGTCTCTATATGACGTGATCAAGATGTGCTGATTTTTGTTCCGGCATTCTGTTAATACATGATGATTTATCTTGCAACATCTATGATTGAAAAGGGCACTTCATGTATTTTTATAAACAGTGTAGTTCTAGTGCTACTGCTGCTAATTATGAATATGCATGAGAATAGAAGATTTTATAGAGATGTTTTATATGCCAGCCAGATACAAAAGGATAAACTTTGAAATTGATGATCCAATAATAGGTTGCATAATCTAGTCAAACAAATGTAACAACAGTATTCTCCTTTTGGAGAAGGGGCAATCTTTTAATCACGATCTCAATTCCGGAATTGTAATTTGCACGCGTAACCTTTAAGCTAAAAAAAACCTAAAATGCAAAACTAGCAGAAACCTGTGCTTCTTTTGCACAGACAGACAGCTGCATTAGAAAGCCATACAAGTAGTAGAGAGGAGGCTACAATGCTCTCTTGCTCCATTCTACCTGATCAATAACATAAAAGACCATCATGCCCACTCTGAGATGAGAAACACTGATTTCAATGAACATTGCCTAATTCAGGTCTATACGAGCATTTCAAACAGCCTGTACATTTCCTTGAGACTTGGCAACTCCTTTCCAGCCTCTTTGACGAGCCCTAAGCTCCCACATTGCCGTCAGTTTCTTTTGTGCTGCTAATGACGCTTCAGATTTTTCCCTGGCCTCTTCGCACGTTTCCATTCCTGAATTGCACTTGTCTGCCTCCTTTTGATATTGGGATGTCATCTTTTTGGCCTCGAGTAGGGCCATGTCAGCACGCTGCTGACTTTCTGTAGATTCTGCTTCCCGTAGCTTTAATTCCTCGGATAAAAGTTCTGCAAAATTATTTTCTGTGTCTTCACTCACATCTGGATCATGCTTTCCACAATCTGAAGGACATAACAACATAAAGAAAGGTACAAGCTATAAGAAGTGGGTCATTACGTCTGTTCAAACCATTGTTAACACAACCTTTGTGCCTTTGCATCACAGGTAAGTGTTTATTTCATTTGCTATATGTAATTTAGGTCAGGCATTTTATAAGACAAATTTTACACAACAACTTTGAAGCATATCAAGTGGATCTTGGATTCTTTATAGACTTCTGATGAGCATTACAACTGATGTAGTTGCGGTGTTACATAAAAATCAAATGAAGATTGGTGAATAATAAAAACCCGTGATTTAATTCATTGGCAGGTAAATTTTGAATAGCTGCAGCTTTTAAAAAAGCTTGCATCCAAAAACACTGGAAATCAGCAGAAAGAGGTCCCAAAGGAGTTGCAATTACCAACGGAAGAAACAAAGAGGAGAAATGATTAAAAAAGAGTATTTCAATGTGCTTGTTTTAACACAAAATGATAGCATGAAACAATAAAGGATGATGCTGCGTCACGAAGAAAACCAAGTGCATGTGAAACCAACTACCAAACAAACATACTACATAATTCGATGTCTGAAAAACTAACCTGCAAAGGAACTGTTGCTCAACCCTGCAATTAATGTAGACAACAAATAAAAATGAGTAAGCACTCGTATAATTAACAAGTTAGTTGACAAAGATAATCAGGATATTAATAACAAGATTGATGGAGATCACAAGTTAAATAAATAATTTTTATATTTGTTATTTAGAGTTTTTATTATATTTAATGTAATAAGATTAATTGATGTAGTTTATTTATTAGTGGGGATTTAGGAATTTAATAATGATTTAAGATTTTAATAGTTAGTAAGGGTATTTTAGTCTTTCGTACTTTTATTATTGATATTGAAGTTGATTACTACTGTTCATACTAGAGGTATTTTATCTTAGTGCTGATTCGTGGAGTTGATAGACTTAAGAGACCTATTGATTTAAACGTAGAGTTTAAATCCTAGTTTATTTTTCCATTGTTTTCCATTAGTTCTTTATCCTAAATCCCGTCCTGCATCATTTTTGGTATTAGAGCTTAAGATGTCTCCGTTAATTTATCCGATAGACCTAGTATTTCCAAAAGAAATGATCACATGCAAATAAAAACCACCGACAGACCTTGTCTTTCCATAATGAATAGATATTAAATGCAAATAGAAACCCTGATACTCCTCTAGTTTGCAACATATCAAAGATTTTACTAATATATCTACTCTTCCACAGCTCTTGTCAGATTACAGATCACTAGAGGTAGTATCTTAGGTTCATGTATCACACCTAAAACAGATTTGCTCTTGAAAAACTACATAAATGAAAGTTAGGAGTTTGAACAAATGGATAGCGTGTCATAAATGATATACTTTGTTTAATAAATTATTGTAGGAGATATATGCCTAAGTGAGGTGAAGAGGGTACGGGATATAGTCAAAAAATATATACGGAGCAATCTTCCAATTATTCAAAAGTTACTTCAGAACCATTCTCAAAGCATATTACTATCAATAATCATGGCAGCTGATGGAGTATAATCAGACTACAGATGTCAAAAGAGTAACATCACCATTTCCAGAAATATTAAAGGACGGTGCCAATCCATCCTGCTTAATAGTGTAATTCCCACAAAGTTCACCTTCAATTTATCATCTGGAGAAGGAAACTGTTGATTGACTTCCTTTTACATTTCCAGTACAAATACATCTTGGCCAATGCTACCTAATAAAACGATGCGTTTTTCTCTTTCTATTTTAGAGTTTTATAAAAAAAAAATTATAAGTTTTATACAAAGCTACTTCCTTTTATTAAGTACCCTTAGCCAAACTTGGCATGCCTTAGATTACCTTTCCTTGTACATGTAATTTAATATCCCGAATATTTATAAGGCTCGTAATTATGATCTGGAAAGATTTAAATAAAGGTTAACTTTAAAACCTAGTTTTTGAAATGATTAAACATTTTGACCTAATCTATGTGTTAGGAATTAAATGTGAGTAATTGTTGTTTGGTACAAGTATTGTAACTATATACTTGTTTAAACCTAGAAATGATTAATAGGGTATACTTTGGAGTATACTCTGACCTAAGTATTTATACGACATATAAATACAAAATCACTATTCATAATAACGTAAAGTCAAATATGAAAAAGTCAACAATTTTGGCTAACCGGATTAGTTAGGAAAGTTAACTAAAAAGCAAACTAGAAGCAAACTAAGTTTGGTCTAACCAAATGGCTTGGAAGGGCTAATGCTTGGAGCCAAAAGGCTTGATGCTTGGAGCCAAAGGCTTGAGGCTTGAAGCCAAAGGATTGAGTCAAGGCTTGGTACTTGGAGCCAAAGTAAAATATTTGGTGGCTACATCATGTTGGCCTATAAATAGAAGCCTAATCTTCATTAATCCTCACCAATTCACAAAAGCTAAGAGTTAAAACTATAGTGAGATTAATTATTGAGAGAAGGAAAGCTAAAGTCTTGTATATTCAAGTATTGTATTGTTAAGCTTGCATTTCAAGAGGTAACAAAATGTTATAATTTTAGTTTATGTTCTTATGTTCTTGAGTAGAATTCATAATGCATATTTAAGTTTATGATAATATATTTCAATGTTATAGAGTCATGAAACAAGGTGGTATATATAATTAATGTTAGAGGCATCAAGTTTTAAACAATCAAAGCAATAACTTATGAAACTAGTTTTCATTAGGTTATTGTGAGAGGTGTGCAACCTCATATGTTGGTATTTTGCTAATTAAAATCGAAGCAAAGTTATAGATTAAGAAGTTACGAAAACACAGAAAAAAAAATTACTCAAAAATACCTTGTAGATAGCCCGTTATGAATCTTTGAAGCAAGTAGGGTAAAATTGCCTAAAACATGAAATACTAGGGTTTTTGGTTTCTACAAGGTCAACGCTACGGCGCTGGCCAGAAGCGCTGCGACGTTGTGAGGGAATCGACAGGCGCGTGCTGCGCCCACGCTGGGCTTCAGGTAGCGCCGCGACGCTTCTGCGTTGCACCTACAGTGTGTTGTCCAAATTTTTCCGCTTTGCTAGGTTTTTTTAGGTTGTTAAAAATCGGACATCATAAAAAGATAAAGAATTGAAATTAAGTTCATTTTTAAAACTAATTAAAATGAGCTTAAGAGTAAAGGGTCATATTATGACTAAATTATATGTCGACCTCATTACGTATGTAGGTTGAGCGAGGAACGCAAAATTAGCGCAAACCGTAGAGGCGAATCAAACAAGTCTTCTTACTTGTTACAAGTCATCTTACTCTTACTTGCACTCCATGCAACAACGTGCTTTTAAATTGTTGAATTTTATTTACTATATGAAGTTCATTGTATAATGTGGAATGATTTATGAAAATGAGTTATTTGCCATTTGTTTCGACTTAACTCGATTTGTGAGCTATTCTAGTCGGAATGTCTATTGTTGAGATATTGAATTATTATAATTCGATAAGTTGATTGTGCTAAACCAAATTATTTTAAGGCGAAATCTGTATGTTAGTAAGTGAGTTGAACAACCCTTATATTAAGGGGAATGGATGATGTCGGCTAACCGAATTCTATAATGTGAATACGAATTTAGCACGATCGGTGTTTAATTATCGAGGATCTAATACACACTGATGGCACTTTTGTAGCAGTATTTGATGAGACGAGGACGAGATTTATTATTAGTTCTTGGTTTAACACCCACTCCCACTCAGTTTAATATTATGAACATCTGTTACATTTTTGTTGAGCTTCTATTCTTTGAATTAGAATAGTTATGAATCTTTTAAACTTGCTGAGCAATTTTTAGCTCATTCTTGCAAATATCTTAATTTACAGTTAAGGAAGAATTACTAAAAGGATCTGGTAGTAAAGGATGTAAGTTGTAATAACTTTGAAATATGAATAAAAAATTATCATTATGAAAATTTATTGTGTACTTTACATTTAAAGTTGGTAGATGTTATGATTGAAATACTTGGAGATAGTTTTTATTGGATGTTAAGGTTGTATTCGAGTTCTTGAACTCATAATTATGGTAAGTTCACGACTTATAGTAGTATGGTAAGTTTTTGAACCCATAGTCGAATGATAAGTTCCTGATTTGTTCTGGAATTCATATTACTATGGCGAGTTCCTAAACTCATTATTTTGATGAGTTCCTGAATTCATAACATATACTACCTCCGTCCCACAATAAGGGATTTTTTAGGCTTAACATTTTTTTCCAAAATAAGTGATGTGTTAGAATTCCAATATAATTTTTACAATATTTTTCCATATGCGCCCTTATGCAACCAATGGTATTTATTGCGTATTTATTGGGAAGTTGAAAGGTTAAAGAAAGAGAAAGAGAGACCAAAAGGCAATAAAAAAAGTCTCAAACAAAACAAAGAAAGTATATTAAGGGTATTTTTGCCATTTTAGCTTGTGTATTGGTATGTGTGATTTAAGCTAAAAAAACACTTATTATGGGACGGAGGTAGTAATAAGTTCTATGAACAATGATTATAGTATACTATCAGACAGTTAGTATTATTGACAATGTCTATAAAGTTCTGTAAAGAAAAATAGTTATTTAATTGAGCGTCATTTTAACAAAAGACCCCCTCTTTTCTGGAAACGATCTGGTTGTCAGTATTGTGAGCCTATAATATTATACTCAGAAGGATTTAGCGTTAGATAGTGAGCACCAGATCTGCTGTAGCAAGTACATGGATTTGGGGTGGAAAGCTGATAGGTATCACTGTGAGGTGCTATCCATAGAAATAGATGTGGTGAGTCACATGTTGCGATCCAAGGATGAAAGTAAAGAAAGTGATGTAATGTTTGTAATAGACTAGTTAAACCAATAGATTTATTGGTAGATTTATGGATGATGTGTATAAGTGAGTATCAGATCTGCTATGGCGAGCACACGAATTTGGGAGCGTAGATTGTGCAGTGCAGAGTTCTCTCTCTCTTTCAACAGTAATTCTTTTCATGTCTATCTCTTGTTTATCGGTAATTCATTTGTCTACTTTTATAAAAGAAGTTTATATGGTTTCACAGTTATCCTGTCATAGTTCATGAAATTTCCAAAATAATTGTCTTTGATATTTTCTTATCCTTATCTACTTTTTATAGGTTTTTGTGAATGTAACAACGAAAGTTTTCCATATTATCGCAACCTTTCCTTTAACTATGGAATTGAATATTTTTATGACATCTATTGACTATACTACTTGAAACCCTAAAAAAATATATCCTCCAGCCCCAGCCCCAGCCCCACCTCTCAACTTATTAAAAAATGAAAGGAAAAGGATACACCATTTTAGATGCTTCAAATAAAAGTAGCATCTAAAGCCAATAAGCCATACAGAGTAATGGTTCCTTAGTTCTGATGATGCCTCCTAATTCCCAGCCTCATAAGCAACAAGTATAATTCGAGTACGAGATCTATCAGTTTACAACGCATTCCTATTTCATCCATACCATATAACTACATTTGCTTGGATATATATGTGAGTCACATGTTGCGCCAAGGATGAAAGTAAAGAAAGTGATGTAATGTTTGTAATAGACTAGTTAATCCAATAGATTTATTGGTAGATTTTATGGATGATGTGTACAAGTGAGTACCAGATCTGCAGTGGCGAGTACACAGATTTGGGGGCGTCACATGTACATATATATATATTGAGCTATTCTATATAGCAACAATGAAAGGAAACTTCAAAATTCCACTTCCTATCCTTAGCAAAAAGTGCAAGTAACATCTTCAGGTTTAAATGGTATGGTATGGTATGGTAAGATTTTGCTAGGCCTGAAACCAAATGGTTCCCAATCATATTTGTAAACAACGAAACTGTTGGATGCACAAATTGGACCCAGTCCTAGTTGGTTTGGTTCAGCGCGACTTTTGGTAACATATTCCCACTGGTTTCTTTCTCGACTTTTGGTATCATATTCCTATTTGTCTCTATCAGTAGTAGATTGTGCAGTGCAGAGTTCTCTCTCTCTTTCAACAGTAATTCTTTTCATGTCTATCTCTTGTTTATCGGTAATCCGAAATTCATTTGTTTACTTTTATAAAAGTTCATATGGTTTCACAGTTATCCTGTCATAGTTCATGAAATTTCCAAAACAATTGTCTTTGATATTTTCTTATCCTTGTCTACTTTTTATAGGTTTTTGTGAATGTAACAAGGAAAGTTTTCCATATTATCGCTTCCTTTCCTTTAACTATGGAACTGAATATTTTTATGACATCTATTGACTATACTACTTGAAAGTTGAAACCCTAAAAAAAATATCCTCCAGCCCCAGCCCCACCTCTACCTCTCAACTTATTACAAAATGAAAGGAAAAGGATATACCATATTAGATGCTTCAAATAAAGGTAGCATCTAAAGCCATACAGAGTAATGGTTACTTAATTCTGATGATGCCTCCTAATTCCCAGCCTCATAAGCAACAAGTATAGTTCGAGTACGAGATCTATAAGCTTACAACGCATTCCTATTTCGTCCATGCCATATAACTACATTTGCTTGGATATATAAAATTGGTCGACCTAAATAGGAGGGAGCAGAGATAGACTAGTATTATACATAGGTGGCCACATTATGGGGTTAAAGGAGGCCAGTATATAGGAACAGAAAATGGGCTCAACAATATGGAAGGCTGGGAGTATTAAAGTACAAGAAGCAAGATTCTCAAAAAATGGAATACTGATATAATCATTGTGGGATAAAAGTCTAAAACCCAAATTAATCATTATGATCTTGGATCTCTACACCAAATCCACCTAATCGAAAGAATCAAGATACACTGAAATCTTTGTGGGTGGGTATTAATGTTAAACAGGATTCTTAGTTAGATGATGTCCATATATTTCTATTGGGTTTCCTGATTCACTATGCGGGTGACTTAATTTAGCAAGATCCGAGTCCGACCGGCGACCAAGTTAATCCTAAATACTGATACCCAGATGATTCGTTTGTATGATATAAATAGCAATTGAACAAATTAAGTACGTTCCAGTTGAAATTAATAACAAACGGGAGATGAGAAAGAGGAAATCAGATCTGGAGAGAGAAGGAGCAAACCTTGGGGAATGGAAAGGAGAGGCTGAGAAGAGCAATCACAGAGGCAGGGAGCGCAGGCAGAAGGAGAGGCGGCTAAACCCTCCATCAGATGCCAGTACAAAGGTGGACCCACTATGTATCCGGCTAAGCACAGCGCTAATATCCCCAAAGCCACCTTCAACACCACTGCTCGATGCTGATTCAGTGCCATTACTCTCTCTCTCTAGAATTATCTTTTTCTCTCTCCAGAATTATCCCTTTCAATCAAATTGCCACTATCTAGATAAGATGAACAAAATTGCCAGAAGAGACCTGTTTCTTCAGCACTTCAGAATTATCTTTAATGCACCGACGGACGGACGGCCGTAATATGGGGATGTGGGGATTTGACAGTGTGGAGATTTGTTATCATCATCCTACTCGTTTTGTTTACCAACCTACTTTTGTGACTTCTGAGAGAGAAAGTAGGGGCGTAGGGCTAGGCTAGGGGTAATTTAATAAGAGGAAAGAAAACGGAAGGTTTGCCTTGTGCTAAAACTGTCGATAATGACTAATTTTGGTGTTTTCTTTACTCTATTTCTTTTATTTTTACTAAACCCTACTTTGGGTGTTTATTAATAGTATGCCTAATGCTACATCATTTACTTGGCATAAATTGGCACTACCACTAGTTTTTATTTTTTAAATTGTAAATTAAAAGTAATGAAATAAAAATTAATTAGTGAGAGAAATTTGAGACAACATTCAAAGTATAAATGAATCGAGTCGAGTCGAATATTAAATTACTTAAATTTACTTATAATGATAATGATAAGCAACGGAAAGAGAGAGGAAAAATAAAAGAGAAAGGGCAGAATAATTTTTAAACTTTTGAGTTAGTAACTTTTTGAACTTTTGAGTTTTTTTCAATTTAGATCGGTTTATTTGAATTTAAATGCGTCACAATATTATTTTTAGTAT
This sequence comes from Panax stipuleanatus, assembly GCA_020205555.1. Lineage (NCBI taxonomy): Eukaryota > Viridiplantae > Streptophyta > Magnoliopsida > Apiales > Araliaceae > Panax > Panax stipuleanatus. The sequence continues at coordinate 152,689,279 of CM035118.1, forward strand.
GCTGTGGTTGGATAACACTATTTTGTTCAAAATGTTAATTTTATTTAAAAAAAATAAGTTATAAATGATTTTCAAGTTTGTTTATTTAAAAATTATTAGACAAATAAGCAGTTATAAAGTTTGTTTTTGGTCTGGGTCAAATTTAATTGGTTAGACACATATAGAGGGCATATCTATTTATTCAATCCAACTAATTAAATCATTTATTTTTCCAGTAATTCTCTTACAACTGCACATGTTACCAATATTTTATAAAGAACAAACACTCTAGCATTAATCACGCACCCATAAACAACTTTTATAAACAACTTCAAGATTAGTCAAAAAATGAATTTCTATAATATAAGTTCAGACTAGTTAGTAGTTACCATGCTTTAATTTTTTTAGTTTTAATATAAATAACTAAATAACAATACTAAAGAAATTATAAAGTATTACTACTACCTTTTAAAAAAAACAAAATTATTTAAAATTTCACAAATTAAGTTCAAAATATAGAATGTGTCAAATATCACACCCTAACATCTTTATGCATTTTTAAAATTTTTCTACTTAAAATTAAGTAGAAATTTATATTGACAAAAGTAAATAAAAATAATATATATTGCGAATGTTTATGTTAAATTTTTTTATAGTCAATTGCCTGAATAAGTATTAATGATAATTTTTGTAAAAAAATGTGTAATAAATAGAGTCCTTTATAATATTGCCAATCACATATATTAATATTTTTTATAATTATAATTTAGCATAAATTTATCGCAATACATAATAATTATAAATTTTATAATTATAATTCGATATAAATTTATAATAATACATAACAACACTAAAAAAAATTAAAAAAAATAAATTTTATAATTATAATTTGACCTAAATTTATCTTAATACATAATAATAATAAATTTTATAATTATAATTTCACAAAAAATTTACCGTAATATATAACAACACTAAAAAAATTTAAAAAACATATTTTTCGGTCCATGTATATTCCTACTAATATATTTTATTTTAGTACTAGCATCAACTGTAAAAAGTAAAAACGGACCCAACTGTACTATTCACTACCACTTGAAACATAGCAAGGGTGAAACCAAACCCTAATTCATTTTCCTGAATCTGGAATCAACAATTCGAAAATGGCATTCGAAGTCCCAACGGATCTGATCCAGCAAGTCCAGATCGTACTCCGAAACGACGCCGGTTTCTCCACCTACGACCCTCACGACCCGACACTGCCGTCCCTCCCCTCTCTCGGCGCAACGATCGCCGGGATCGACCCGTCTACACCGGCGTACCTAAGGTGCAAAAATTGCAAAGGGAAGCTTCTGAGAGGAATTCAGTCTCTGATTTGCATATACTGCGGCAAGCAACTGCAAAATAAAGACCTTCCTCCTGACCCTATCTCCTTCACTTCCACCTTCGGTTTTCAGTGGTTGCTCCAATCTTTGGAACTAGATGAATCTGTAAGCCTTATTTTTATTTATGTGTAATATGTACATTTATGTTGTTTTTGTGTGGTAAAAAAAATAGTTACTTATGGCCAAAGATCGCATTTCGGGCTTATATGAGTAAAATAGTAAATCCGATCCGTACCAAGAATTTGATTGCGTGAGATTTTGTGAAATTGATTGGATGAATTGGTGCATTATTGCTATTTCAGTTCAGTTACTGTTATCTTTCTAAATTTTAGCTTAGTGTTTAGTTTTAAGGTTTTAGGTGAATGTTTCTAAAATGAGCTTTTCTGAGTTTGGGTATTTTTGTGTGGCTCTACCTGATGCCATAGTCATCGTTTATTTAAGTTTTTGACATCAGTTGTACTCCATCAACATATGTGAGTTCAATGGATAAAAGTGGATGTTTAAAATTAAAATGTGATGTGTCTTCCATATATAAATGTATATCATCATGGACCTGAAATGATGCCAACAAGACTACATTTTTATTTTTATCTTCTTGTTTTTTTAGGGGAGGGATTTTTCTGTCATCAAGTAATACAGTTTGAAGTTTAATTTTACAGAACTTGGTGAATTGCTGTGTCTCACAAATTTGTTATAATGTTTTGCAGGAAACTGTTGAACTGTCCACTCAAGAATCTGAATCAAACAGAGGGCAGAGTACACCAAAGCAAGAAATTTCTTTGGGTGATCTCTTAGATTTACAAATCACATGGCTGGATGAATCAGAAAGGCCTGAAACAATTGTTACAAACAATACCTTCGAACAAAGCAGCAGCTCTTTGAATTTAAATGGAGCTGATCTGGACAATATATTTTCAGGTTCAAGTATGTATCTCAGCACGCCTGCTGAACCAGTTACAGCAAAACAGATAGAGAGTACTGAAACTAAAGCCTCTGTAGGTCAAGAGAACCTTAGTTTCTTTTCTAGTTTTCCCTCTGCTACGTCAGCTGTCACATCTTCTGAAGATAACATTGGCGACTCATTTTCTGGATGGGCAGCAGACTTTCAATCTGCCAATAAGCATGAGGGTTCGAAATCCTTAGACCCATTCATAGGTTCCACTGTTGATCTTTCTTACCACATGGACTCAGTCTTCGGATCAGGAAAAGACTATAAAGCTGGAGAGCTAGAGGATGATTCAAGACCTGCTCCATCTATGTCTTATGACTGGATGCAAGACGACCTGTGGAAAAATGTGAACTCCAAGGTGTCTCAGAAGGCTGAGCACTTTGGATCAAGTGTTGAAGCTAAAGATAGTCCACTTCATAATATAGAAAATCTGTCTTCTGAGGGTCTTGATTGGTTTGAAGATAATCAGTGGCAGACTAACATTACAAGTGCACCTAGAAGTAACATCATCGATGAACCTGATGATTCCTTTGATGAATGGAATGATTTTACAAGCTCAACTAATGCTCTAGATCCTTCGGGAATTGCTTGGAAAGAAAATGCTGTTGTTAATGACCACACGTCAGAATTAAATTTGTTTAGCTCCAGTAACTTGCGAGACAATGAATTTGGTAGCTTCTCGCAGACGAATCTCTTTTCCGACTCACCTGGTATTCAAAATGATGCTGCATTAACTAACAATATCCTTTACAAAGATCCTGCTTCAGACAGGTGTGTACTCTTTTCTTGTAAAAATACTACTTCCTCGTTCAAGTTTCCCATTAGTCAATTGTAATTGGTGTTTCAATATTGATTACAGTGGCGTCCATATTACGAAACTTTTTCGTCTGATAACTTTTTATTCTGATGCCTGACTGCTAGGGCTTCAGGCTATCATTTGAAACTGTTTACAACCAGTATTATTAAAAAACATTCTCTTACAGAAGTCTTGATCTAAGGTGTAAATAACGTTGCATTTCTAAATAATTTTAACTTTTTTCTTTACCATGTTTTCAGAAAAATTGTGGTTCTGACTGTTAAAAGATTGACTATCTGTCTAGCATCAAACCCTTTGTAACCTTGCAAACCCTTTGTAACCTTCTTGACTTTTAAAGATTGATGCCTCTAGAATTCCGATTTTAGATGTTACTAATGAACTGTGAGATTAAAAGTGAGTTTGCAGTCAATGAGAAATTTAACCAAAAGACAGAAATAAATGCCATTAAGATTTGAGCAAAAGGGTGATATGGCTTGACTGGCTTTAAGCAATACGAGTAAATATGGTCTGTGATCTTCAACAGCTGTCATCTTTCCTTGTGCACCTTTCAACTTATGACATATTCAAGGCTTTTCCTTTGACCTTTTGTGCGCATAATCAACTCAAAATTATCTTTTGCACTGCATAATGTATTATTCTATGCTGTTTATGCAATAATTAGGGGTTCTTCTAAGACACCCTAATATCGGAGTTTTGTGATTTTTTGGGACTGGTTTAGCTTTCCTAGCAAAATTTGACATAGAAATGGTTCACACCCCGCCTCCCCACCCCCACCCAACTCTATGATGAATCACATAATTGAGCTTAATACATTAGAAAGTGTAGATTATTATGTCTATATTAATATTAATAGTGATTATATCATGTTCGATAATATTTTTTATCATATGCATGCACTTTAGATGATTCAGTCATGGAATGGTTTATATTTCATTATGGATGATCTTTATTATATATTAGATTACCAAGTGAAAAAGAGTTGGTGTTTGGCATTGATGATGAACATTGTTAATCATTTCATATAGTCGAACAATAAACCGGGAAAGAAGTAATCTGATCTAACTATTTTACAGAAAGTTCAAATTTTACTTTTGATTTCCTTTCAGTTTGCAGTGGCATCAACCTTACATCTATTTGCCTTTTGTAGGATTGACAATGCACAAAGCAAAGTTGAAGAAGCACCGGAGAATTTAGATGTTTTCATTACAACCACACAAACCACACAGTCAAATGATGATGTAAGGATGTTAATGTCACAGATGCATGATCTCTCTTTCATGCTCGAGAGCAATCTCTCGGTACCCTCAAAATTAGAGGGTCGTAGTTCAACTCCTAAAGATTGAGACTTGAGTTTGTTGTTCACATGCGTTTATTTATTGGGATAATAGATTTTACCATAAACAGTCTCGGATGGGTGATGACGGTTTGGATGAGGTTGGGACTCTGGCGCGAAGAGTTGTTTAGTTCAGTGGAAGTGGCAGGAAAGTGGAAAAAGCTTCTGTTAGTTCTTATTGTCAGTGTCTGGGGTGGAATGATTGATCGTTTCCTTGGCAGAGTTTATGGTGCTCTGAGGTCTTGTGGCGGCTTCATTATTCTCATGGAGGGCTGCATGGGGGGCCATGTTGACTCGGAATAATCTGTTGAATAGGGGAAAAAATCGACTGGGAATCGCAGGAACACCTTTGTGAGAAATATTTGGAGCCTTGTGGTTTCTCTTGTAGGCATTTGTGTGGGTGATGGCAAAGCTTGGAAGTGTTGAACTTTTACTTGTCAACAAAAAAAAAGATCTATTCAATATATTTATGTGTTTTGGTAGTTCCATTTTTATTTTATTTTATTTTTAATTTAAATTCTTCATCAATTTGAGTAGCCATACAGACATATATGATTCACGACTTCACACACATCAAACCAACAAAAACGTAATTGTGTGCTTCAGGAGCAAAATCCTGCAAGACATTGATTTATTTACAGCAACGAGTTTGCATAAAAATAGGCAGTTTAACAGAGTGCAGTACCTGCTTGCTACTTGAGTAACTTTCTAGTTTCTACCCTTGTCCAGACTAGGTACCTTCTGGTTAACGTTGTTACAAATAATAATAATAATAGTATAACTATGTAAACACTGTAATATAGTAAATGATAAGAAAGACGAATTACTCCAAATAAGCAGGGGCCAAAACAAGAGGGATCTGTTGTGGGCTTCCCACATTTTATTTGTTATCTATAAAATAATAAAGGCAAAACTAATGACTTGGTCACCGAAGTTGGCATGTTTTATTGAATACCTGATTGAACTTTTAATTTTTCAAATTAACTCACTGAACTAATTAAAATTGTTAAATTGGGTCATCATGTCAAATCTGGCTAACGGCTGTTAAAAACTTTCAGCTATTATCCTACATGGACTTGCAAAAAAAAAGAAAAAAGAAAGGAATATGACAGGGCAGACAACATAAAATTTTTATTTTTTGACTCATTTTTAACATTTTAAAGTTTTAAAAATGACAAAAAAAATAATAAAACAAAACAAAAACTAATAAAAATAAAATATTTTTTCATTCAGTAAATCAAATTTATTTATTAAGATAAATCAAATCTTAATCCATTAAAAAACCAAACATATTTTCCTTAAAAAAAGACAACATTAATAATTAAACAAACTAATAAAAATAAAATATTTTTTCATTCATTAAATCAAATTTATTTATCAAGATAAATCAAATCTTAATCATTTAAAAAATCAAACATATTTTCCTTAAAAAAAAGACAACATTAATAATTAAACATTAAAATCAAAATTAAAATTTTCGTCTTCCCCCAAATCTTCTCTTTTATCAAAATCTTCATTTTCCCCAAATTTTCATCAAATCTTCATCGTTTAAATATGCCAATGAAGAACACAATTGAATCCCCTGCAACAAGCTTCTTGTGATTTACAGAAGAAGAACAATAAATCTTCAAAGTTTGATGGCCGATCTTACAGCAGACGGAGCCCCACCACCACTTGTCGTCTTCTTCACACCACCAATTCTTCTTCTTCATAGCCCCACCACCACTTAACTCACCTCCACCACCAATTTGATGGCCGATCTTACAGCAGACGGAGCCGACAATTATACACGCCACCCATGGCCACCACCCTCCGCCGCATCCACATCCTTCCACCCTCCGCCGCATCCACATCCTTTAAATTTGTCAAAACAGTTGAAACCCAACAAAATCCAAAAAACATACAACCCAGATCTAAATACACAAAACCCATAAAGTCCGACCGAAAATATGATGAACATACAACCCAGATCTAAATACACAAAACTGATCTAAAAATAAAGTTAATGAACCATACAACCCAGATCTAAATACACAAATGACCGGTGATGGACCATAACAGAAACCATCAGATACATCCGATTCAGATTTTATTGTAATTGTCGTTGTTTGTCTGATAATTGTCCATATTTTATTGTTCGACCGAAAAATTAATACTAACAGACAAAACTCATATCTGAATTCTGAGCATGAACAAAAAAACAACAAGCACCGAAGAGGATGGAATGTGAACTGTATAAGCTACAAAGTCATCTACATTTTCTTTAGATACGGAATGAAACCTTCCGCCACTTGAAGATCGGCGATTGCCGCTGCTTGATTGACTGAATTCTCTGATACCCAATGGAGATTTTGATAAAAGGGAAGATTCGGGGAAGATGAACATTTTGATTTTGATTTTAATGTTTAGTTATTTTGATTTTGATTTTTCACCAAATAAAGCATCGGATGTATGTGATGGTTTCCGATTTTTTTTGTTTTTTTTTACTTTCCATGTGTGAAAAAAATATATTATTTTTTTGCCAATAATAATATTTTTTATTTTTGTATTTATTTTTCGAGCCACGTAGATAAAAATATTAACGTCTATTTAATTTTTTTAACAGAATGACCCAATTTAACAATTTTAATTAGTTTAGTGAGTTAATTTGAAAAATTAAAAGTTCAATCAGATATTCAATAAAAAGTATCAATTTCGATCGGCAAATCATTAGTTTTGCCAAATAATAAAATACAAAATCCAAGTTTTACCGCTGCCTGCCTTCTCTTATTTATTATCTATACGGAAGAAAAGAGAGGAGGTAGGCTAGTTGGATCACATACATACATGTTTATTTAACATAATGATAATAATAATAGTAGTTTATAGTGGATTAGTTCTGCTGATCGTCTATTCTTAGATTCTGGGCGTGGATTACATCCCCAATTGGTTCTGTAGTTACCAGTGTCTTGTTGTCACATTGTAGAATAATTGTTTCATCTTTTGCAAGCTTCCTGCGTCGTCCTGCAAATTCCATTAAAAAAAAATGTCTTTCTGTCTAGGGAATGACAGAAAGAAACTTGTGCCCTTTTGAGCTGGTGATTAAAAGTTAGTGAAGATAGTTGACTTACACGAACGGCATTGATGAAGGCAGTACTCCTCAACTGTGGCGGAAGAAGGCGTCTTAACGCATCACAGGCCCTGCATTAATTTCACAACCACAAATCACACCAAGTTATGCTTGACCACTACATATATAATAACATGCCCCAAGAGGATGCCATTGGTGTTTTGATTTAGCTTTTCCCATCCCATAGATGTTCTTCATATGTAACCGAAGCAAAAGTATAACAAACTGGCATCCCCACAAAGAGTACATTAAAGCAGGCAGTGTCAACAAAAATTAATTCCTACGGACCTCGGCGCTTCAGACATCCTAAGGTAGCACTGAATTATGTTTTTCAGTAGTCGCGGTGCCGGTTTATCACCCATTTTTTCAAGCATCAGGGTAAAAACACGATTCACTGCAAAGAAGCGGTCCGGAATACCACAGCAGTATAGTAGCCCCTCTTGTTCCGTCAGTATTTTTGACATTATCATGGTTGCAACCTGTGTAGCCAAAATTGTCTACCGTAGTCCATTATAAGATCTTAACATGTTTTGTGAGTAAACCAAGTTAAATAATATTTCATGGCATGGGCATTTTGCTAAGAATATACAAGTAGAGTTTAATTCTTTCAAGGCAAGTCAAATCCTTGATATTTAATAAATTTATACCAGCCCCAGGTGGTAGTGGATAAAGCTTTCTGAGTTGAATTTCCTTCGAGACCAATTAGAGGACGATATATTAAACTTCAAAATTGATACGACTCTTAAAAGTTTAGAATAAAATAATTTTTGTGATTAATAATTTTTGTTATATACTATACAACTATAATAATTGTATCAACTAAAATTAATAAATTCACATCAATTTAAAATTTAATATGCCGTCGTCAAATTGTATCTCAAATTTTGGAACGGAGGGAGTATTTATATTTTAATTTCTAGAGAACTATCAGTTAAATTTGAACTAGGAGCTTCCTAAAAGAGAACCGATTAACATGTTATCAAGATATGGATCGGGACCAAATGTTCCCGGCTTATTAATTAAAATATCTAGTTCAGCAATTAAATTTTAGATAGCAGTTTTGCAGCAGGAAACAGGTTAAAGTAAAATAGGGAAAGGCTTGCATAAGATCAAGTTATTATGGACACTTACTGATTGTGAAAGTATATCACCCAAATCCATACAGCGTAAGCACATAGGTACCATTTCTGTTTCAAGGAAAAAATGAACCGCCTTTGGCACAATGGGATCATCATTCTGCATAACAGAGAAGGATTCAGAACCTAATTAACTCCATGGGACAAAGCTTATAGGCCAAATGGAACTATTTAAATCTGGCTCATGCTTGCATGGAATTAATTATCAAATATTATACAAAAGATATCAGAACCGTTGCAAAATAAAAATAAATAAATATGCTGATGGAAATTATACAAAAGATATCTGAATTGTTACTAAATAAAATAGTACGTGTTTCGTGCATGCATGTATATAATGTATAAGTACTAATCTCAATGTTTGTGATTTTGAAAATCTAAACATATATGCTTAATTATTAATTAATAAATGGCCTATTTGACCATAAAAGTATATATATATATTTATCCAGGAACAAAGGGAGTAATAATTGTAAGAGTACAAGCACACATTCAATGAAGGAAACAAGATGGGGGATAAATTATAGGGGATATAGATATACGGAAGATCACCTTCACTAGAGCAGCAATAGCCCCCAAGCTGGTAAGCCTTAGATATTGAAAAGGTCTTCCGGTCTCTGTGGTCTTGAGAAAAGGGTAGAGATAATGTGGTGTCTTAACTGCAAAGGATGACATCCAGTTACAAGTGATTAATCAGCAATGTCTGTGCACCAACATACCATATATAATTCTTCAATGACAACTCATTAATGAAGATCAGCTAGAAAATGAAAGTTACAACAGTTTCGAGAACTCTCGTACAGAATTTTATTTAGCAAAAATAAGAAACCAAAATGTTTTCCAAAGGAGTTAAGGAGAATACGTACCATTGAGGAATTCCATCTTTGTATCTGGGTGAGACGCCAGACACTGCGTTCAAGAAGAAGGCAGAATCCGATTTCAGAGTGGCACACACTAAATTATTTTAAATCTCTTTATATGTACTTGGTAACAATTTTAAATTTAGATTCTGTTTACTGCACGTGTTTAATAGATTGAGAGTTATTTAGAGGTATTTTTGAACTACAGTTGTCTGCTTCAGTACTTTAGCATGAATAATCAGTAGTTATCACAAATACAAGGCCTCAAAAGAAACAAAATTGAGGAAGTTCAATAAAGGAAAACACGATATTTTTTTGGGGAATTCTATAAAAGCAAATAATTTCTCCATGATGAGCTACTGATGATGCAATAAGCAGCTGAAATAGAAGAAATTAATTAGAAATTGTTGGAAAAACTCCTCTAATTATAACTGTCTTTGAAAAACTAAATAAACTAGAAAATAATATCACAATAATAAACCAAACACAAGACACCAAATTTTACGTGAAAAACCCTCTAAAATTAAGAGGTAAAAATCACGGGTCGAACTCCGAACAATTTCACTATAATCAACTGTGAATACAAATATCCCTTCCAAGTTTTATAACTAAAAACTTGAAATATTAAGAAATTGAAAGAATACAAGAATACCTCAATTTGAGTGAAAACTCAAATTATCTCACCACCTAGAACCTCAGAATTAATTAAAGTCTTCAAGCAATTAATTAACCCGGAAAAATGATGACAATTTGTGAATAAACTTTCACAAAAAAACCCTCTCAATTTACTCTCACTTTTTCTCTACCGAAGCACTGTCAATACAATGCTCCTTCTGAAAAATACTCACAGTTGCTATTTCGTGTGATATTCAATATGGCATGAATAAGTCATATATATATATATTAATAATATGATGACTTCAATTTGGATTGGGATTGTACCCAACAGTATTCCAAGCTGCTTTATTCCTAAATCAAGTCACCTTCGAAAATTACTAAACTGTCATCCCAAATCCAATGTTACTTCTGAAAATTCAATTCCTTTCCAATTTCAGAACATACATACCAAAATAAAAAAAATTCCTATTTTAAATAGGATAATCTCATGGGTTTGGATCCCACAAACCCAACAATCTCCCCCTCCAAATCCATGAGAGAGGGCTTTCACCGTGACCCCGTCACTTGGAGTCCATCCCGACCAACTCCTTGCAAAACTCCAGTTTATCGCGAGTTACAACCTTTGTCAACATGTCTGAAGGGTTCTCGTCGGTATGAACTTTCTTTATTTTCATCAATTCCTTTTCCATCACTTCTCGAAGCCAATGATAACGAACATCAATGTGTTTGGTACGATTATGATACGTGGCATTTTTGGTCAAGTCAATTGCACTTTGACTGTCACAATAAACCACATATTCATCCTGTGTCAAACCCAACTCTTGGAGAAACCGTTTCAACCATAACATCTCCTTGCCTGCTTCCATAGCGGCGATGTATTCTGACTCAGTTGTAGACAAGGCAACACACTTCTGCAACTTGAACTGCCATGATACAGCTCCCCCTGCAAAAGTAAATAAATACCCTGAAGTAGACTTCTTCTCTTCAGAACCTGCCATGTCTGCATCTGTAAAACCCTCCAAGACTGGACTCGAACCACCAAACCCCAAACACAAATCGAAAGTAGCTTTCAAGTATCTGAGAATCCACTTAACTGCTTCCCAATGTTCTCTACCAGGATTTGACAAATATCTGCTCACAACGCCTTGTAGATAAGGCAACACACTTCTGCAACTTGGACTGCCATGATACAGCTCCCCCTGCAAAAGTAAATAAATACCTTGAAGTAGACTTCTTCTCTTCAGAACCTGCCATGTCTGCATCTGTAAAACCCTCCAAGACTGGACTCGAACCACCAAACCCCAAACACAAACCGGAAGTAGCTTTCAAGTATCTGAGAATCCACTTAACTGCTTCCCAATGTTCTCTACCAGGATTTGACAAATACCTGCTCACAACGCCAACTGCATAAGCAATATCTAGCCGTGTATAAACCATCGCATACATAAGACTCTCTACAGCAGAGGAGTAAGGAACTGCTGACATATCATCTCTCCCTTCCTTAGTAGAAGGACACATGCGCTTTGTCAACTTAATATGATTGGCCAGTGGTGTGCTAACTGGCTTAGCATCACCCATGTTGAACCTTGCAAGCACTCGTTCAACATACTTCTCTTGTGACAACCACAACCTTTTAGCTTTTCTGTCACGAGCTATCTTCATGCCCAAAATCTGCTTAGCCGGGCCTAAGTCCTTCATATCAAAGGACTTGAATAACTCACCTTTGAGCCTGCGAATCATATTACCATCTTGCCCAACTATCAACATATCATCTACATATAACAACAAAATAACGAAGTTATCATCCGAAAACTTTTTAACATACACACAATGATCTGCAATTGTTCTGCTGTAACCTTGATCCATCATGAATGAATCAAATTTCATGTACCACTGCCTTGGGGCTTATTTCAGGCTGTACAAACTTTTCTTCAACCTGCAAACCAAGTGCTCTTTCCCTTTAACTTCAAATCCCTCTGGTTGCTCCATGTAGATTTTCTCCTTCAAATCACCATGAAGGAATGCAGTTTTCACATCTAGTTGCTCAAGCTCAAGATCCATACTAGCTACTAACCCCAACACTGCTCGAATAGAGGTCATTTTTACAACCAGAGAAAAAATCTCATCGAAATCAATACCTTGCTTTTGAGCAAATCCCTTGACCACCAATCGAGCCTTGTACTTCACTAGTTTTTCACCATCCTTTTTCAGCTTGAACACCCATTTATTCTTCAATGCTTTCCTGCCCTTCGGAAGTGTAGTCAGCTCATAAGTGTGATTCTTGTGCAACGAATCCATCTCATCCCGCATTGCTCTCAGCCAATTATTCTTCTCTTTATGAGTCTTAACTTCCTGAAAAGTTTTTGGTTCTCCCTCCTCAGCAACTAAAAGATATTCAGACGAAGGATACCTGACTGATGACACATGTTCTCTCGTAGACCTTCTTAGCTGAGGTTCTTCAATATCAAGTTGAGGGGGCTGCTCCCCCTGCTCAACACTCTCTGCATCTGATCCATTACCATCGTGCAACTCTGTATCAGTCACATCTTCATTCTGACTTTCTTCTCCAACTGTGGCATTCTATAATGGTGAAGGAACTCCGCTGAGGTCTGGAACTTTATTTTCCCTAGGTTGTGTAACTTTATCAAAATTCTCATAATTCTGGTGCTCATGAAACACCACGTCTCTGCTTCTGAACAATTTTCTCTGAACTGGATCCTATAACCTGTACCCAAATTCTGCATCTCCATAGCCAACAAACACACATGGAGTAGATTTGTCATCAAGCTTCGATCGTTGTTCCTTGGGAATATGTGCAAAAGCCTTGCACCCAAATACCCTCAAATAAGAATAGGACACATCCTTACCACTCCAAACCTTCTCTGGAATCTGAAAGTCCAACGGTGCTGATGGAGATCTATTAATCAGGTAGCAAACGGTACGAACAGCTTCACTCCAGAATGACTTAGGCAGCTTAGCCATTCTCAAAATGCATTGGACTCGCTCAATAATAGTGCGGTTCATTCTCTCAGCCACACCATTATGCTGTGGGGTGCCAGGAACTGTCTGCTCATGTCGAATACCGTGTTTCACACAATATGCTGCAAACTCCTTTGAAGTGTATTCCCCTCCGTTGTCACTGCAAAGACACTTCAATAATTTTCCAGTCTCTCTTTCAACCATAGCATGGAAACTCTGAAAATGCTGGAATACCTGGTCTTTTGTTTTCAACAAAAACACCCACACCTTACGTGAAGCATCATCAATAAAAGTAACAAAATATCTATTGCCACCTAATGACTCAACCTCAATAGGACCACATACATCATAATATACTCTCTCAAGTAACTCAGATTTTCTTTTAGAGGAACTGCTAAAAGAAACTCTATTCTGCTAACCAAACAAACAATAATCACAAGGGTTTAGTACAGTATCTTTAGCAAAAGGAATGAGGGACCTCTTTGCTAACATCTGCAACCCTTTCTCACTCATGTGCCCAAGCCTTTTATGCCACAGATTCGGTGAAGATTCATCTTCAATTGCATTCAACTCATTAGAACACACCTTCACATGAGTTTTGTATAATGAGCAACAAGCAGTACCTCTAGCGACTATCATAGTACCCTTGGTAAGCTTCCACTTTCCGCTGCCGAAGTGATTCTCATAGCCTTCCTTGTCCAAGGCCATACCAGAAATCAAGTTGAGGCGCAAATCTGGAACATGTCTCACATCCCTCAAAGTAATAGTGCAGCCTATATATGTCTGTATGCAAACATCACCAATTCCAACAATCTTGGACTAATCAGTGTTACCCATCCTCACAAACCCAAAGTCTCCGGCTTTGTACGTGGTGAAGAATTCTCTCTTGGGAGTAGCGTGATACGAAGCACCTGTATCAATAACCCAATAAATCTTCTGATCAACAACATGTAAGCATTCTTCTTCCCCGAACGAAAGAAGCACAACATCCTCAGTAATTGTAGCTGCAGTATTCTTCTCCTCAATCTTCCCTTGCTCATCAGTTTTCTGCTTGGCTAACCAGATCTTGCAATTTTTTTTGAAGTGACCCTTCTTGTTGCAATAAAAACACCTGTACGTAGCACATTCTCTGGTATTTGACTTGCTCCTATGATTTCTGAAATTTTTGTTGTTACTGCGATTCATGTTTCCCTTGTGAGATCCCCTGAAGTTACTTCTACCCCTGTTCTCTGCCACAAGTGTTTGTGTCTCAAAATTCAAACCCTGCTCCTTTCGTCTTGTTTCCTCGTTGTGTATGCTGTCCTTGACCATCTGCATGGTTATCTTTCCTTCATGACACAACCAAAGTTTTCCAACTGTTAGGCAATGAACTGAGAAACAACAATGCCTGAATCTCATCCTCAAGATTCAACTTCATGGCAGATAACTGGTTCACCAATCCCTGGAACTCACTCATATGCTCGGATATACTGCTACCATCTTTATACTTCAGGTTCACAATCTTTCGAATCACAAAGGTTTTATTCTGAGCATTTTTTTCTCGTACATGGACTCTAATGTAGTCCATAGTGTATAAGCATCCGTTTCTTGCGAAATATGGTGGAACACACTTTGATCGATCCACTGTCTGATGTGACCGATCGTTTTTCTATTCATCTTTTTCCAATCAGTCTCAGTCTTGTCCACTGGCTTTTTTCCCTTAAGCTCCAGTGGATCATACAAATCCTTGCAGTAAAGGATGTCTTCCATTCTAGGCTTCCATATCGAAAAATTAGATGATGTCAATTTAATCATTGCGCCACTTGATTCATCCATTTAATTTATCAAAGACCAACCGCGCAAAGAACCTTGCTCTGATACCACTTTGTTGGAAAAACTCCTCTAATTATAATTGTCTTTGAAAAACTAAATAAACTAGAAAATAATATCACAATAATAAACCAAACACAAGACACCAAATTTTACGTGAAAAACCCTCTAAAATTAAGAGGTAAAAATCACGGGTCGAACTCCGAACAATTTCACTATAATCAACTGTGAATACAAATATCCCTTCCAAGTTTTATAACTAAAAACTTGAAATATTAAGAAATTGAAAGAATACAAGAATACCTCAATTTGAGTGAAAACTCAAATTATCTCACCACCTAGAACCTCAGAATTAATTAAAGTCTTCAAGCAATTAATTAACCCGGAAAAATGATGACAATTTGTGAATAAACTTTCACAAAAAAACCCTCTCAATTTACTCTCACTTTTTCTCTACCGAAGCACTGTCAATACAATGCTCCTTCTGAAAAATACTCACAGTTGCTATTTCATGTGATATTCAATATGGCATGAATAAGTCATATATATATATTAATAATATGATGACTTCAATTTGGATTGGGATTGTACCCAACAGTATTCCAAGCTGCTTTATTCCTAAATCAAGTCACCTTCGAAAATTACTAAACTGCCATCCCAAATCCAATGTTACTTCTGAAAATTCAATTCCTTTCCAATTTCAGAACATACATACCAAAATAAAAAAAATTCTTATTTTAAATAGGATAATCTCATGGGTTTGGATCCCACAAACCCAACAGAAATTAGGGACGACAACTTAAATTAGAATTTAGCGTGGAGAAAGAGAAAAATTACCTCCATTGCTACAAAAAAATTGGACAGCAGCAGGAGGGAATCTAAAAGAAAGCATTTCCTTTATATATCTTTATGTAACTTAAGTAAGCAAATGTTTCTCTGAAACGAGTTGAGACTAATAGAAAATAAACAAGTAAAAATACATCGAACATGACAATAAAATTTGAAAACTACAAGAAACCATAAATTAAATTCTGGAAAACCTTACTGAAATTGAAATGAATAACATAAAGGATCTGAAGGTAATTGCAAAACAGTCTTGCACGAATATTGCAATATCACACGTGCGTATTTAGACATTTTATTGGTACTGATTTGAAACCTTACTGAAATTGAAATGAATGAATGTATATATATCATCTCTATGAGATCATCAATGTCTAAGCCTCTCTTTCGTAAAGAAGTTTACTACTGCTTGCCTCTGACCTAAAAACTATATAGTTGATTCTGTTTCATGTACGTACGTCATTCAAGTCTATGTTATTTAATTATGACACAGAAATAATATTGGATCGTAGGTACAATACCATGTATCAAGAGTAATAAATTACTTTTGTAGGTACAATACAAAATTACTAGATTTGAGGGGATTAATTAATACCATGTATCAAGAGTAATATGTAATAATTATGTGTTATAAATTACTTTTGTTTGCTTGAGCCGTACTCTTTGCTTGCTTGCATAGAAAGTGCAAAGTTCACTGTTATGAACATGAGTACTGGATCCCATGCATAATCCTTTGGATAAAATTAAGGATCATATATAGTAGTACTGGTTGATTAAGCATGACTTAAAGAAATATTCTCAAGGATTATAATTAATCAGAAGAATTAATTAGCAATTTAATACTTCTAAGAGGAAACACAATTAGGAGAAGAGAACATGACCATTACCTGAAGTAAAGCAATAGCGTTACAAACTCTAGTAGAATCTCTGATTGTAAGCTTGTCAGGTGTTAACAGATGGTAAATTGATGTTACTTCCTGAAATAGAGAAGATGTATATGTGGTTGACTGATAAACATGCATTTTCAAATACTAATTTGAATGGATTATTGGAAATCATAAATCAATTCGATCTCAACGCAAAAGCCATATATATATATATATATATATATATATATATTACTCCCTCCGTCCCAAAATAACTGCTTATTTTTGATTTTTTAAAGTCAAATTGACTATTTTTTAAAATTATTTTTTGTACCATTTTTGCCATAATATAGGTGCAGAGGTTATAACAAAAAAAAGTGTATACAATTTACTATTAATACCAATTTTTATAATGTTAAAAATATATTTATACATGCTTAATTATTAATTTTAAAAATAATCAATTTGATTAAAAAAAGTCAAAACTGAACAGTTATTTTGCGACGGAGGGAGTAATTAATTTTCAAAAACATAAAATTATTTAATGAATGCCAGAACATTTCCCGTATTTCAAACATCCAGTTTCCGATCAGAAGTAGAATATAATTATCAACAACAGGACTATATATTAACACCTACGTACATATGATTAACCAGATTAAATAATTAAGCATGATCATTTCAACGGTGAAGCATTTTGGAAGAGTGAGAAGGGCATACTGATATGAGTAGATAAGTTGTATTGAAAGAATTCCATAGTGAGAGAGCCAGTTCTTCTTCTGTGACTCTCTTCTGTATTAACAAAAATGCATAGGTTAGAATTGGTAGAATATATATATCACAAGCAGCAGAATAAATAAATGTGAGGTACATACAAACATAAAGACGATCTTGACTTATGCACATCAATTAATTAAGAATAAGCAAGCTTCTAAACAAAATCATCAGAGAGGAATTATGATGATTAACTTTAGATATGCTTTAGAGTAAATTACAGAACCTTCTTATAACTTCTTGTTCAGACAAACTTATATAGCTAGTCTGATTAAAATTTAAAATAAAACTGAAACGATATGGACGGACATAAATAAACTTTCACTTCTATTTTATTTTTTTGAAGCAACTGTCAAAATAGTAACTACAAGAATTGTTTAAAAGCCATTGATGATCACTTCATAAATAATGTCCAATAAATTACGAATCGAATAACAAAAAATATATGGAGCTTGATGTTTGAATATGATAGTTTGCTAGGGCGGCATAAATAGCACATGATTCAAGAAAGTTTATTAGCATATATATATTTTTTAATCAAGAACTTTTGTTTTTAGTACTCTACCTAGCTTAAATTTCGAATGGATCATCTATAGTACAACTCCTTCGAAATACATTTTTAACTCTGTGGTTAATTTGTGAAAATTCAAAGTCAATAGGAGACGTTTACAATAAATTGACTAAAATTAAATGAATTTAATAACCAAAAATAAATGAATTCGTATAAATTTTGAGTTTAAAAAAATCAATAATAATCTTATATTTCATAATTGAGAGGGTATTGATTTTAACTAATTATAATATGAATCCGTGACGATTCCCAGAACGGGTGATGTAAACGATTTCATCCTTCCGTCAAATGAGCAAAAAAAATGATTAGTTATGTCGAATTTCGAATCAAGAAGAAAAACCTACATGTACGAAAGAAGATATATCAACAAACCTTTATCAGCCTAAAACTGAATAATTTCATCATCATCAACCAAATCAAGCAACACATGCACACATTAATATATATATATATATAGTACATTGAGAAATATACATACATACATGTATAGATATTATACCTTATTGAGAAAGGAGAGAGCCTGCTCTCGGAAGTGAGGCTCATGGAGTACCTGAAGTAACTCTTCCACGGTGGCCGACTGCCAGTTAATCGGCGATTTCCTAACCGAGCTGGTACTCGTACTAGGAAAAGCACCACCCATTGTGGGGTCCGCAAAGAAGGAATATTCCGACATATCGCGGGGTTACCGTCGACCGACCCAGAAAACTAATTAACGTAGAAGAAATTAAGAGAAAACAAGCAGAAATTAAGAAGCACACTGAAATGAGAAATCTTACTTGGAGTCTACTGTCTACGTACGCACCGGGTGTTTTGTCTCTTATTTATAGTGGCGACTGGCGTGGCTACTAAGTGTATGGGAATAAACACGGTTCTAGGGTCACCGGAGGTGGGATAGAAGTTTGGTGCTACTAGTTGTCGGTGTTGCAGATGTCACGCACGCGCGGCTTCGTAATGCCAAGATTAATATTAAGGTGTCAGTTTTTCAGACAGTAGCTAATTATATGATTACACGTGGGCGAGGACCTTCCTAAAGTTTGACACACGAGTGATCAGGTAGCAAGTAGAGAGACTGCTACGTAAGATTTGGGCTCTCTGATGTTTCTCGTTCTTTCCTTTTTTACTTCGTTACTCCCGAGTAGGGGCGGAGCCACCATTGGGCTGGGATGGGCTCCAGCCCGGGTGAAATTTTTTTTAGTTGTAGTATTAATACTTATAAGTTATATAATATTAATAGTTTTTTGGCCCAACTCAATATTGAATATTGAATATATATTGTCTAATTTGCTGTTAGAGTATATGTAAAAGTATTTACGGGATTCTCTAATTCTTAAATAAATGAAGAAAAAGAGAGTTGCAGCAAAGAAGGGTGTCAGGGAGAAGATATCAGATGAAGATAGCAAATAAAGGTAGGTACTTTTTTTGAAAGCTATCCAGTTAAAAAGATAGCATTGGGGCTTATAATTTGGTAATGTTATGTATTTGTAGGTTTTTTGCTGGTTCATTTCATCTCTATTTTCTTGTAATTCCCAATTTTCCATATTCAATTTGGGTTTGGCATTTCTGGGCTTTTTTTTTAATTTTTTTTATTTAATTTCTTTTATAGTATTAGTTGATAAGAGGGTTTATCTATTTTTTTTTGTTGATTAATAGTTGTGGCTTTTTTTTTGCTATGTGACTTTGGCGGCTAAGTTGAGGGGGACTCCGTGAAATTTCTGTCTGAGGTCAATATGTAGTGTCTTTTGTTTTACTAATAAATATTTGTTGTATACTAGTTTATGGGTATTTTATTTTCTTTTAGCAATTGATGAGCATCATTCTTTTATTCAATTTGTTTTTTGTTTTTTGAATGTTAAGGATATCATTGTTTCTTATTTAGAGCAGAACACTTTTGAGTTTTAAAATTCATAATTTATTTTATTTTCTTATTCAATTAATTGGTATATTGAAATAAGTATTCTGCTTATTTAAGTATGCATTATTTAATTATGTTTTGTGTTCTAATTTCAAGCATGTTAGGCTAAATTATTTTTTAAAGTTGAGAATGAATATAATTGATTGGTACTTAATAGTCCAGTGCAAAATAAATTCCTAGTTCCGCCCTCGCTCCCGAGGAAACGCACGAATGGAGAACTGGAGGTGCATGTGATCAGATGCGGGAATACCCACCCATGTTAAGGTATACATTTACTAATTAATTCTAGAACTAGAACAAGTGGAAATATATTGCTCTAATTAAATGCATGATGGTGAGTTTTTATATATTTTGGAGGAAGAAAATTAAAAATTAGAGCCCTTAATTTTTCTTATAATTTTTAGGACAATAATTTTTAGCTTTTCTTTCCATCCCTTTTATGATTTTCCTAAAAATAAAATTCACACACACACACACACACACACACACACACACACACACACACACACACACACACACACACACACATATATATATATATATATATATATATATATATATGTGGTAAATAATTAGCTCAAAAGCTCTCTCTCTATATATATAAATGATGAAATTAGGAAACATGGTATACGATGAATTAAACTCTAACTTATACAACATTATTTAACATTCACAAAACTATTAACTTATCAATAATGATTAGTTGATTTAGTGATATATTACTTGAGCAATGTTAACTTATTCGACATTGTTTAATGACCAACAAAATCGTTTATAACTCAACTATGATTCGGTCTGTTAATTTGATAGTGTGTTGCGTAATTTATTTTATATTATTTAATAACGAACAAAACTGTTCACTTGTACGTAATTTAATTAATGATCCTCATAACATGTGCCCTATGTGTATATTTTTTTGATTTTTGCATTTGTACTAAGTTTAAGGGAATATGCACACAATTCAAAGAAATATTTTTTTAAACTGTGTGCTTAGCATTTGTTTTAAGGACACATGTTAAGAAATTTCTTTAATTAATTTGATAATATTACACGTCAGTACTATTAACCAACGTGAACTTTTTGACTCACAATTAGAATTTTAGCGTGCGAGCGCATACAATCTATTTTTTCGGATGTTGTCCGAACTTAAAATTATTTCATAATAAACAAGCGCAATCATTATCGAAAGAAATGTAGATCTAACTGTGTCGTTCTCTTGTCCGAACCCATATAATTTAACTCGAATTAATGTTCGGATAGTGTATTTTGTGTTAGAATATTTTATTTCTTTACGCGGCCTCTATTATTTATGGAATTATTGAATTTATATATTGTATTAATTTAATTATTTTATTTATCGGTTTGTAATTATGTGGCCTATAAATAATATTACTGATAGTATTTGGCATAATATGGGCCCTAGGTTTCATAATTTTGATGGACCATTTTGACCCTTATCTATTTTAATTATAAATAAAATACTTAGGGTTTGGTCCCAATTGTCGTCATAAGATTGAGAGATAATTGAAGACTTTCACGCAGCGTATACATACAAAATGTCTTCTCTCAGTTCATGTAAATACTTATCGTTATATATGATTAATTGATTTTATTTATTCTATGTAATAGCACGTTCCGATATAATTTATTTACTTGAAACACATCAAATCGAAAGATTAGTTTGGGGTGCAAACTGAAATATAGTCATAATTTTATTTAGGCTAACCTTGAGGGTCTAGATGATATGAGATCATAATATTAATTTAGTGAATCTCTTGTGATTAATTATATAGTATGTCATAATTATCATTTATTTTATTCAATATGGCATTACTTAAAACACATTTAGACCAATTTTTTTTAAAATTCCCTAAAGCTATACCATTTAAAACGATGGATAAACCTTGATAAGTTAAGGAGCTCAAAATGGAATAACCTAGCTACACAGTCCCAAGCGCCCCCCCTCCTCCCTACAACGGAGATGTGTATTCGAGCTTAATGTAAAAGTAAATGATATTGTTAATTATTTAAGGAGTATAATTAAGAAACAACTTGAATAACTTAAACTCACTCCGGCCGGGCGCATTCATTAATAATACGAGTCTGGTGCCGATCGAGTTACTTCCTCTCTTATCTTCAACCTTCAACCTTCAACTACTTAATTTGTTTCAATTTAATAGAATATATTAAATAGAAGTGTTGAATTTATAATTTAAGTATATATATACTTAAACGTGTATAGCTGATGTTGTCTCATTCAGTTGGGTGTAGTAATTACCCTAAAGTGACGCTATTTTAGCCCCCATTTGTGAGAGCTAGATAACATCACAATGAGATTCACAATCAAGTTCACAATTACAATACTAGAAAAGTACACACTGACAATGACAAAATTACAATAACTAATTACAAACATTACACGAAGGAGGAAATTAAAAAGAAAATAAAATCACAAATTGGTGTAAATCGAATATGAAAAAATCGATTGTTTGTGTTGTCTATTGATAAGGTATATGGAGAAGGTAATTTTTTTAATTATTAATATTCATGGAAAAACTATATATTGTAATTCAATTTTTGTGGTAAAATAATTTTTCCCTCTTATATATATATATATTTCACTGTGCTCTATTGGGATTATTAACTTTTATTTTATTTTATTTTTTGTTTATCGATTTGCTGCAATAAAATGACTGAAGGTGTTGGGTTTGTAGGGTCCAAACCCATGAGATTATTCTATTTAAATTAAAGAATACTTTTGTTTGGTTATTTCTTCCTTTAAAACCAAGTTGGACTTGGAATTGGATTTTGATTTGGACAAAACACGTGAGCGTTGGTTTTGGTCTAATCCAATAAGGAATCAATTGTTAAAAGCGAACAGGAATTAGGACAAGTATATATATATCACATATGTGGCACATGTGGCATGCGGATTTCCGAAGTCAACTGGTAATTGAATCAAGGAGTCTATATATATATACATGGACTTGGTGATGAAAAAAAGTATACAGAACGAATAATCAGAATAGTGAGTGCTCTGTTTTGGAAAAAAGCAACAGTGAGTGCAGAGAAGAATTAAGAGTAAATTGAGAGGATTTTTTGTGAAGGTTTATTCACAAGTTGTCATCATCTTTTCAGATCAATTAATTGCTTGAAGACTTTAATTAATTTGGAGGTTTTGGTGGTGATGTAATTTGAGTTTTCACTCAAATTGAGGTATTCTTGTATTTTTTTAAATTTTATAATGTTTCAAGTTTTTAGTTATAAAACTTGTTTGTATTCACAGTTGATTATAGTAAAATTATTCGGAGTTCGGCCCGTGGTTTTTACCTCTTAGTTTTAGAGGGTTTTCCACGTAAGATTTGGTATCTTGTGTTTGATTTATTTCTGTGCTATTATTTTCTGGTTTATTTAATATTTCAAAGACGGTTAAAATAAGAAGAGTTTTTCCAACAAAGTGGTATCAAGAGCAAGGTCCTTTGCGCGGTTGGTTTTTGATAAATTAAATGGATGAATCAAGTGGCGCCATGATTAAATTGACATCATCTAATTTTTCGATATGGAAGCCTAGAATGGAAGACATCCTTTACTGCAAGGATTTGTATGATCCACTGGAGCTTAAAGGGAAAAAGCCAGTGGACAAGACTGAGGCTGATTGGAAAAAGATGCATAGAAGAACGATCGGTCACATCAGACAGTGGATCGATCAAATTAGTGTGTTCCACCATATTTCGCAGAAAACGGATGCTTATACACTTTGGACTACATTAAAGTCCATGTACGAGAAAAAGAATGCGCAGAATAAAACCTTTGTGATTCGAAAGATTGTGAACCTGAAGTATAAAGATGGTAGCAGTGTATCCGAGCATATGAGTGAGTTTCAGGGATTAGTGAACCAGTTGTCTACCATGAAGTTGAATCTTGAGGATGAGATTCAGGCATTGTTGCTTCTCAGTTCATTGCCTAACAGTTGGTAAACTTTGGTGGTGTCACTAAGCAATTCAGCTCCGGAAGGAAAGATAACTATGCAGATGGTCAAGGACAGCATACACAATGAGGAAACAAGACGAAAGAAGCATGGTTTGAATTTTAAACACAAGCACTTGTGGCAGAGAACAGGGGTAGAAGTAACTTCAGGGGATCTCACAAGGGAAACATGAATCGCAGTAACAACAAAAATTCCAGAAATCATAGGAGCAAGTCAAATACTAGAGAATGTGCTACATACAGGTGTTTTTATTGCAACAAGAAGGGTCACTTCAAAAAAAATTGCAAGATCTGGTTAGCCAGGCAGAAAACTGATGAGCAAGGGAAGGTTGAGGAGAAGAATACTGCAGCTACAGTTACTGAGGATGTTGTGCTTCTTTCGTTCGGGGAAGAAGAATGGTTACATGTTATTTATCAGAAGATTGATTGGGTTATTGATACAGGTGCTTCGTATCACGCTACTCCCAAGAGAGAATTCTTCACGACGTATTAGGCCGGAAACTTTGGGTTTGTGAGGATGGGTAACACTGATCAGTCCAAGATTGTTGGAATTGGTGATGTTTGCATACAGACAGATGTAGGCTGCACTATTACTTTGAGGGATGTTAGACATGTTCCAGATTTGCGCCTCAACTTGATTTCAGGTATGGTCTTGGACAAGGAAGGCTATGAGAATCACTTCGGTAGTGGAAAGTGGAAGCTTACCAAGGGTACTATGGTAGTCACTAGAGGTACTGCTTGTTGCTCATTATATAAAACTCATGTGAAGGTGTGTCCTAGCGAGTTGAATGCAATTGAAGATGAAACTTCACCGAATCTGTGGCATAAAAGGCTTGCGCACATGAGTGAGAAAGGGTCGCAGATGTTAGCAAAGAGGTCCCTCATTCCTTTTGCTAAAGGTATTGTACTAAACCTTTGTGATTATTGTTTGTTTGGTAAATAAAATAGAGTTTCTTTTAACAGCTCCTCGAAAAGAAAATCTAAGTTACTTGAGAGAATATATTCTGATGTATGTGGTCCCATTGAGATTGAGTCATTAAGTGACAATAGATATTTTGTTACTTTTATTGATGATGTTTCACGTAAGGTGTGGGTGTTTTTGTTGAAAACAAAAGATTAGGTATTCCAGCATTTTCAGAGTTTCCATGCTATGGTTGAAAGAGAGACTGAAAAATTATTGAAGTGTCTTTGCAGTGACAACAAAGGGGAATACACTTCAAAGGAGTTTACAGTATATTGTATGAAACATGGTATTCGATATGAGCAGACAGTTCCTGGCACCCCACAAAATAATGGTGTGGCTGAGAGAATGAACCGCACTATTATTGAGCGAGTTCGATGCTTGTTGAGAATGGCTAAAATGCCTAAGTCATTCTGGAGTGAAGCTGTTCGTACCGCTTGCTACCTGATTAATAGATCTCCATCAGGACCGTTGGACTTTCAGATTCCAGAAAAGGTTTGGAGTTGTAAGGATGTGTCCTATTCTTATTTGAGGCACATATCCCCAAGAAACAAAGATCGAAGCTTGATGACAAATCCACTCCATGTGTGTTTATTGGCTATGGAGATGCAGAGTTTGGGTATAGGTTATAGGATCCAGTTCAGAGAAAATTGTTCAGAAGCAGAGACGTGGTGTTTCATGAGCACCAGAATTATGAGGATTTTGATAATGTTACACAACCTAGGGAAAATAAAGTTCTAGACCTCAGGGGAGTTCCTTCGCCATTACAGAATGCCACAGTTGGAGAAGGAGGTCAGAATGAAGATGTGACTTATACAGATTTGCACGATGGTGATGGATCAGATGCAGAGTGTTGAGTAGGGGGAGTAGTCCCCTCAACTTGATATTGAAGAACCTCAGCTAAGAAGATCTACGAGAGAACATGTGTCATCAGTCAGGTATCCTTCGTCTGAATATCTTTTAGTTGCTGAGGAGGGAGAGCTAGAAATTTTTAGGAAGTTAAGACTCATAAAGAGAAGAACAATTGGCTGAGAGCTATGCGGGATGAGATGGATTCGTTACACAAAAATCACACTTATGAGTTGACTACACTTCCGAAGGGCAGGAAAACATTGAAGAATAAATGGGTGTTCAAGCTGAAAAAAGATGGTGAAAAACTAGTGAAGTACAAGGCTCGATTGGTGGTTAAGGGTTTTGCTCAAAAGCAAGGTATTGACTTCGATGAGATTTTTTCTCCGGTTGTAAAGATGACCTCTATTCGAGCAGTGTTGGGGTTAGTGGCTAGTATGAATCTTGAGCTTGAGCAACTAGATGTGAAAACCGCATTCCTTCATGGTGATTTGAACGAGAAAATCTACATGGAGCAGCCAAAGGGATTTGAAGTTAAAGGGAAAGAGCACTTGGTTTGCAGGTAGAAGAAAAGTTTGTACAGCCTGAAACAAGCCCCAAGGCAATATTGGTACATGAAATTTGATTCATTCATGATGGATCAAGGTTACAGCAGAACAATTGCAGATCATTGTGTGTATGTTAAGAAGTTCCAGAATGATAACTTCGTTATTTTGTTGTTATATGTAGATGATATGTTGATAGTTGGGTAAGATGCTAACATGATTCGTAGGCTCAATGGTGAGTTATTCAAGCCCTAGCTAAGAAGATTTTGGGCATAAATATTTCTCGTGATAGGAAAGCTAAAAGGTTGTGGTTGTCACAAAAGAAGTATGTTGAATGAGTGCTTGCAAGGTTTAACATGGGTGATGCTAAGCCAGTTAGCACACCATTGGCCAATCATATTAAGTTAATGTGTCCTTCTACTAAGGAAGGGAGAGATGATATGACAATAATTCCCTACTCCTCTGTTGTAGGAAGTCTTATGTATGCGATGGTTTGTACACGATCAGATATTGCTCATGCAATTGGCATTGTGAGCAAGTATTTGTCAAATCCTGGTAGAGAACATTGGGAAGCAGTTAAGTGAATTTTTAGATACTTGAAAGCTACTTCCAGTTTGTGTTTGGGGTTTAGTAGTTCGAGTCCAGTCTTGGAGGGTTTTACAGATGCAGACATGGCAGGTTCTGAAGAGAAGAAGTCTACTTCGGGGTATTTATTTACTTTTGCAAGGGGAGCTGTATCATGACAGTCCAAGTTGCAGAAGTGTGTTGCTTTGTCTACAACTGAGTCAGAATACATCGCTGCTACGGAAGCAGGCAAGGAGATGTTATGGTTGAAACGGTTTCTCCAAAAGTTGGGTTTGACACAGGATGAGTATGTGATTTATTGTGATAGTCAAAGTGCAATTGACTTGACCAAGAATGCCACGTATCATAATCGTACCAAGCACATTGATGTTCGTTATCACTGGCTTCGAGAAGTGAGGGAAAAGGAATTGATGAAAGTAAAGAAAGTTCATACCGACGAGAACCCCTCAGACATTTTAACAAAGGTTGTAACTCACGACAAACTGGAGTTTTGCAATGAGTTGGTCGGGATGGGCTCTAAGTGACAGGGTCACGGTGAAAGCTCCCTCTCATGGATTTGGAGGGGAAAATTGTTGGGTTTGTAGGGTCCAAACCCATGAGATTATTCTATTTAAATTAGAAATACTTTTGTTTGGTTATTTCTTCCTTTAAAACCAAGTTGGACTTGAAATTGGATTTTGATTTGGACAAAACACGTGAGCGTTGGTTTTGGTCTAATCCAATAAGGAATCAATTGTTAAAAGCGAACAGGAATTAGGACAAGTATATATATATATCACATATGTGGTACATGTGGCATGCGAATTTTCAAAGTCAACTAGTAATTGAATCAAGGAGTCTATATATATATACATGGACTTGGTGATGAAAAAAAGTACATAGAACAAATAATCAGAATAGTGAGTGCTCTGTTTTGGGAAAAAGCAACAGTGAGTGCAGAGAAGAATTGAGAGTAAATTGAGAGGGTTTTTTGTAAAGGTTTATTCACAAGTTGTTATCATCTTTTCGGATCAATTAATTGGTTGAAGACTTTAATTAATTTGGAGGTTCTGGTGGTGAGGTAATTTGAGTTTTCACTCAAATTGAGATATTCTTGTATTCTTTCAATTTCATAATATTTCAAGTTTTTAATTATAAAATTTGGAAGGATTTTTTGTATTCACAGTTGATTATAATGGAATTATTCGGAGTTCGGCCCGTAGTTTTTACCTCTTAGTTTTAGAGAATTTTTCACGTAAGATTTGGGGTCTTGTGTTTGATTTATTTATGTGCTATTATTTTCTAGTTTATTTAATATTTCAAAGACGGTTAAAATAAGAGGAGTTTTTCCAACAAAGAAGGAACAACTAAACATTGGAGTTGCCTCCTTTTTTGTTTTTTGTTTATAAAAAAATACTACTTCATTACAAAATTTATTATTTTCATAATTAAATTTTAAGATTTATGGAACTATGTATATATATCAGTATATGATATATGTGCGTGTATAAATATGGAAACGGAGAGTATGTGTCACTTAGCAAAAAGAAAAGAAAAAAAAAGAGAGTGTGTCTTAGACATACAAGACGTAGTTTTAATTGACAAATTGATGAAATGTTAAAACAACTATTAATAAAAATGAAAAAATACCAAAAATACCAATAATAAAATCTCTAAAAATAATATGACACACATAAGGTAGTTTGTGTGTCTAAGACACACATTCTCTTTTTTCGTGTGCGTGTATATAAGGAGGAATTTTAGATAAGGAGAGTGCTTTTGATCTTTCTTCTATATATATATTGTTAAAGTGAGGCTTCAAAAAAAAATACCAACTGAAGTATAGTCGAACATATAAAAAAGAGAGAAAAGGAAAAAAATAAACCATTAACCAGATCTCAATAAATGATTTAACACAAGAAACAGAGATTTTTTCTTGTTCTTTAATTTAATTTAATGAAGATACCTCTCTGCACCTCCACTTTTTCTTTCAAACTAAATAAATTGAAAAAGAAGCAAAAAGTCATACGTCGAAACAAGCCCCATAAATTAAATATTTGCGTACTCATTAATTTAGTATTTTGAAGCAATAGCTGTACTTCATATTTAATTCTATATGTTGTGTTGACCAATGAGGTCAAAATATCAAGTGTATACATGACTTTAACTAACTATTACATATGCCTGATCAAGCCTTCAAATTAAGTCCATTTGTTATATAGTTGACAAACAGCAATGCCAGTACTCCTGATTTACAAATGGTCGAGGATGGAATTCCATATTTCCCTTTCCCAAACAGCCCTTTGAAAAATGCCCAGAAGCATAGCACCACCCATGAACTACATATAATCTCCCCTATTCCCACTCCCTTATTCTCACCGTTAATGATCACCCCTGCCACTCCGATGACTAACGCCGTTAAGTTAAGTAGCAAAATAGCGGTACCCGGCACGAAAACCGGCGACTCGTCGAATGTGAATTTTCCGGCATTACTATTGGTGTCATCATCATCATCATCATCATCATCATCTTTGTGTTGTTCCTTTTTTGTGACTTCAAAAGAGGTCTGGGATAAGCCTAAGAGCTTAAGAACAACGCTCAGAAATCCAAATAACCAGGCCGACATGCTAGTTACTCTCGCCATCCGCTGGTTGTTCCACCATGCACGAATCGATAGACCACTTCTAAGATACTCAGATAGTGTATAAAGATTATAAATTATGAAAAGCGCCACCGGAATGAGAAATGCCGGATCCTGCACCTGCATGCATGCATGCACGCGCATGGACAATTAATTAATTAAAAGATATATATACACTAAGCTACGTATGTGTGTGTATATATATATATATGCCGGATCCTGCACCTGCATGCATGCATGCACGCGCATGGACAATTAATTAATTAAAAGATATATATACACTAAGTTACGTATGTGTGTGTATATATATATATATATATATATATATATATATATATATATATATATATATATATAGTCCTCACCTCAAACATTTAGATATAAAATGGATGGTTGTGATTTGTCCTTACCTTGGGCAAGAAGTGTGAGTTGGTGATGATACAATAGGCAGGTAGAGCAGCATAAATTATCTCAGGAATAGACCGTAAAGCCCAAATCAAAATCCACATGTAGGCTAGGCATTGCCTAAACTGGAGCCTCCCATTAAAAGTGGCGAAAATTGGGCTTTTAGAGCTGAATAAAATTTCAAGAAGCCCAGTGGACCACCTCTTCATTTGGGTCATTGAGGCAGGCCCACCTGAAGGTGCACACCCAAGAAACGAGGGTGGGTCGGTCAAACAACACATGGACCTCCATCCCTTTCTATGAATTCCAAGTCCCGTGAGGACATCTTCTGTTGCTGATCCATACATCCAACCAACCTAAAATAATCAAATTGCCACAAAAAAAAAAAAACGGACCTTATTTAATTTCGTACAAAGCCTTGAAATGAATTATCAAGTGCTGATAAGTATCACACGCGACATGTTTTGTTATTTTGTGAGAGAAAATGACGTGTTGTCCCTTCCTTGTGTTTGATTAGTATCAAAAATGGTAGGAGGACCGTGAATGGCGACTAGTCCGAATTATTTTTTTTTATTTTGTTAGGGCTCTCAAAAAATTATTGTGATTTATTGGAATTGAAATTTTTACAAAAATAGCGATTTAGGTGTCATTTGGATACATATAAAAAACAGGGTTAAACAGTCTATATGCAATCCTATTTTTTACATGTATCCAAATGACACCTAAATCACTATTTTTTGTAAAAATTTCAGTTTCAATAAATCACAATTTTTTAGGAGTCATAACAAAAAAAATAAAAATAAAATTCCCATCGGTCGCTAAACCCCCCTGGCCGGTCCCCGTAGAAGGATTTGGATTAGTATATATCGCGAATATTAATCTTGTTTACCGTGCCACTTGATTTGAGAAAGAAGGCTGGCTTGTCGTTTTATTAAAATCTCTTAAAACTTTATGAAAATTTGTCTCATATATATATATATATATACATCACCTCCGTGCCCCAGCCGGTGCCATGTTCATAGCCACAGGCTGCAACTTGGTTTGCAGCCTCAAAAGAGCCAAAAAGCCCCTCCTCCACCTTATTACACGTCGAGGATCCTGATAAAATTTGAGCAGCTGCTTCGATGAATTTCTTCGACTTTCCAAACTTTTTATGCAAATCTTCATCATCAGCGTCTTTTTCTAACAAATAAAATTAGATCTATGAGAAAATAAATACACTAAAAATTATAGATATACATGCATGCATGCATGCAAACAAAAAAGTCGATGATCTATATATATATATAGCAGTGAAAATTATTACTAAGATTAAGTTTGACGTGCGTGCATACCATTGGTCGGTTTGTCATCTGGTGATAACCCGTAAATAACTTTTCTTCTATGAAAACAATTAGTTCCTCCGTAGAAAGGTCCTTGAATCCCGGTTATCCCATTCCCTATATACTATATATAATAATTTTAAAATAGATATATATTGTATAAGCAAGTTAGTTAATTAATTAAAATGAATGATTATAAAATAATTTAATAAAAAACTTGTTTGAAAAAGTAGAATATATATATATATGACGCATGCACTTACTTCAAGCAAGACCACCATTTGATTTCCAAAAGGGTCATCTTTTAGTCCATCGTAGAAGTATTGAAAAAACTGAGTGAATGCGCAATCCCTTTCGTCTTCGACACCGAGCAGCATACACATTGCATGGAGAATAACTTGTGGATTGTTCACGTGCATATCGCAGTCTACGTTCAACATGAAAGCTGCATTTGTCATCATTCCCGATACTCTCGTCTGTAATTCATCCATGCATCACATTATTTAATTATATACGACGTGTACTACTATTAATTAAAAGTACATACACATAATTTTGTTATAACGCACGTACGTACGGTATGTAATAACATTTTAAATAATGTTACTATCACATAAAATTTTTTACATAATGCTCACATACATATACATACATATTACGGGTCCCATATGTCAGACGGAAGCGCACAATATGTATATGTGTGTATGTAAACATTATATAAAAAAATTATGTGATAGTAGCATTGTTGTAACATTTTTAGTTACCATTAACGTATGTCTGTCTCGTCTCTGATTTTACTTAAAATAGAAAACATTACGTTTCACAGAATACATGCGTGCGTGCGTGCGTGCGCACGCATAATCCAAATATGTTGCTTGCGTATTTGTTATGGTATTTGGAAGTTGGTAATTTAAAATATATCTATATATATATACCAGAACATTCATAGCTCCAGCTTTAAAATGATGTGGATGCTTTGGACGCTTCTCTCTTGAGATGTAGACTAGGTGGGGCAGCCCGTTTGGAAGAGATTCCTCGTTCTCCATTATTGCCTGCAAATATATATATATATATTCCAAAATTAACTAATTAATTAATTAATTATTCATTTTTAAATAATATGTTTATCTAATTACATATAACCAATTAATTAATTATGAATACGTACCTTCACTATTGTCGGATGGTTCCGTTTGTCGATCTTCGAAAAAACTTCGAACTTTCCTGTGAGTTCACATGGGACAAACGTTTTTGAGGCATTTTCAATCTTTTGGCATAGCTCTTCATATTTATCCTGCAAAATAATATATGCGAATTAACGAAAATGGTTTCTATATACATTTTCAGAAGGCAACGTAAAGCCTTTCAAGCCTCTCTGATCTTTTGTAGTAAACATAAAAAAATCTCAAAGATTAGAACTACATTTTGACGTACGTTTTATTAGCGAATTTATCTAGTTTTAGTACAAACACTAAAAAGTAGTAAAATTCGTTCCAAAATTATGGATAAATTTTAATTAATCACTACTAAAAAAATAGTCATTTGTGATAGCCAAAAACCATCACAAAAACTAGAAAAACCATCACAAAAGGTTTACGTGATGACTTTAAGCATCACAATGGCCGTCTTCTATACACCCATCATGAAAGGTTTTACGTGATGGTTTTGGCAATCACGTAAACGTTTAGTTCTTTTGTGATGATTAATACAATCACATTAACATGTAATCTATTGTGATTGTCAAAGTCATCACAAAAAAACACGATTTTAGGGATTAAAGGTAAGAACGTGAATCTCTATTTACAGACAATTTATTTCACTATAATAATTGTATCAAATGATACTTGTAGGATTCGAACCCTCCCCCCATTTACAAACTAAATAACGAGTATTACCACTACACCAAAGCCCCAGATCATGATTATAATTTTAAAACAAAATATAAAAAGAAACATATGAGAGTTGACTTACTAAACAAAATTACTTCCACATAAGATTTGGTGATTGCAATGGCAATCACAAATACGTTATAATGATTGTAAAATTAGTCATCATTGAGAGCCATCATATATTTTATTATTTTGTGATGGCTTGAAAAATCCATCACAAAATAGCTTCTTTTGTAATTGCAAATAAAAGTCGTCAAAAAAATCTATTTTTTTTAATGATTGTTATGGCCATCATAAAATATTGTTTTGATTACTTTTTACATTAAAATATTAGTGATAGCTAAAATGCAATCATGAAAAGGGTATATCTATAAGTGATGACTTAGTGCGTCACAAAAAGAAAATTTTTTTTGCGTGAAAAATTTGGTGATTGACATGACCATCACAATTATAATACAGTGATGGCAAAATTAGCCATCACTAAGAGCCATCATATATATTATTATTTTGTGATTGCTTAAAAAGTCCATCACAAAATACTATCTTTTGTGATTGTTTTTAAGAACTGTCACAAAGTTCCGTCACGTATTCTTATTTTTCTAGTAGTGAATTAATAATTATAGCTTTATTAGTTACGCACCTTGACTCTTTTCCATTCTCGTTGGAACTCCAAGGGATCATTTTGGGTTGGTTTGGAGTTTCTAGTAAAATATCGAAAAGGGGCTCTAAGACTAATTTCATACTTCCGACAGAAAGGAACCCAAAGCTTAGCGAAGTTGGAGGTTTCAACGAGAGAGTAGTATGTAAGTAAGGAAGCACCATCGTCGGACAAATAGCAAGCCAACTTGTCAGCTGGATAATCAACTGCTAACAAGGATAATACGGTGTTCATGGTCAGGATAGGCGGTTCTAGGGCGGCGTCTGCAGTCGTAACAAACATGTCCACAGCTGGCAGCTCAGATTTCCTAGAATTAACAAAAGAAAAAGAACCAAGACTAAGTCTTTTTAAATGAAAAAACTATAGTATATATATTTCAGCATGCGCGCGTATAGTGTATCGGCAACAAAAATCGAAATATTTTATTACAAGAATATTGTATAATATATATAGGAGTCAAAAATGAAAGTAGAAAAGGTTGATTCATTTTGAAACCTTTGTAAGAGGCGTTGGGGGTATGTTATGCATTTGACTTGATTCCATTTCAAGCTTACGACCAGAATCCAATTGAAAGTGAAGAAGCACTCACAAAAGAAGGCGAGGAGCCAAGAGAGTCCATGGTGTTTTAGAGAGAGAAGACGATAGGCAAGGAGAGAGAAGAGAAGGAAGAGGACTACCAGTTCGATTACTCGTGGTATGGTGTTTTTACGGTGGATTTTTTCATAAAGAGGGAGGGAGATTGGGTTGGCCATTGTGAAGCTGGAGCTACAGCCAGAGCAAGAGCTGCTGACTTATATATATACTCCCTCCATTCCATTCCTAAAGGAGGTAATTTTACAAAGTAGACCCTCATCTCGATCAAGAGGAGGTAATTTTAGAAAGAAATCAAGTAGACAATTAGGTTTTGAAGGGTGCGTATTCAAGATGCATGGAGAGCATTAATTAATTTCAGTGGAATTGGGATTTATTTTTTTATTGGACACGGCTTGATTCGGCTGAACAAATTGATTCATTGTTCCTTGCTCATTAAATTTGACCCTAATCACGTTCGTTGCTAATACATTCATTCGGAATTCCTCACGGAAATTAATGAAAAAGACACCAAACTAATGTTTTAGGTTCAGGCCGGCAGCCGTATGTATAGCACGTCAATGAGTTTTAACATTACAGTTTAGCTAGTTGGAAACTTGTTTATGCATTTAATTAATAAATGCTTGTGAACGAATTTTATTATAATTTACAGAAAGAAAATATGCAAAAAAGCTAAACAATAGTAGTATTTAAGAAAACTCTCTCACACTGTTTAAAATTACTCTATAACATTATTTACAAATATTATTTGTTAGATTTTAAACATATATAATGTCAATTTATTTATTTTTAGTCAACACATTAGTAAACACGTGTATAAGTTTTTCTTTATTTTTTTGTTTGGTTAATTATATCGTTTTTCAACCGTTGTATACAAGATTTCAAATTTTGTGATATATTATATCTATATATAAAAAAATGCCCGTGTCATTTTACAGTCTTAAAATATAATTTACAAAATTTTAGAACGGATGAAATATTATTTTTTAAAATAAATATGGAACAAAATCAACTTTATATTTACGAAGTTTGCAAATAAGAATATTTTTGTGAGCCAATGCCAATCAAGACACGTCTATGTTAATGGACCACAATAGACGTGTGGAGTGGAGCTTTACTAAAGACGGGGCCACGGGGGAGATTGAGAAATGAAGGAAATCAAGCTAAGATATGACCCGATCTGATCTTTACGCATACATAAAATTATGCAGATGATGTAAGGGATGATGTCCAACTTTCTTGGACAAATATAATTTACAAAGTTTTAGAACCGAATACAAATATAAAAAAAGAAAAAGAATTGTAACAAATATAACAACCGAATACGTACACAACTCGTGAACTGGATCTGTTCTCTTCTCCAATGATATTTTAATAATTGACCTAAGCGCACAGTCACACACTGCAGAGACAGAGAGACAGAGAGCACATGAATTAAGCAGGATGCTTGTCCAGATCTTGGTGAGAAATCTAGCTTGGGGAAGCTCATGGTATCAACCGAACTAGGGTTATGTTTGTTTGTAAAGATTATAATCTCAAGACTATTAATTCTAGGATTATTATTTCAAAAATTATAATTATAATTCCAAGACTATTAAGTCATTTTATAATTCTTAAACTAACAGTCCCAAGTTTAAATTTGAAAACAAACAAGATATTTAGTCCCAACTATAATTCTTGCAAACAAACTTAGTTTAGGTCTGCTACGTATACTTTTGTCGGGCAAAGGTGCAAAAATGTCTGTGACATTTTACCCGATATCCCACTTGCACCTTATACTTTTTTTTGTCCAAAAGTGTTCTTAACGTTACAAATTTTAGATCAACTCTGCCCCTCCCGTTAACAGACATGCCACATAGACAAACGGGTGTTAATTTATTTATGATGTGGCTAACACATGGCAAGATCTGTCTTTCTCTCTCTTCAAAAAATAAAAAATAAATATAATTAAAAATTCCATCTTTCTCTATCTAAAAACTTTACATTTGCCCAACAGATCGAAATATGTTGTTTTTCTTCTACCTGACCAAGATCTAAGCTCCTTCAATGGCGTTGCCAGTCCACTCACTTTATTCCTGGAAGTATTGAAATTATATTCCCTTTCTATGTGATCAGATTTATGGATTTTTGTTTTAGGGTTAATATATATAATATAATGATACTATCGTCAAGTTTTTGTCTTTGGGTTTAGAGAATTAATATTTTTGTTGCCCTGGAACAATTGGGGTTGTGCATTTTGCTTTTATCTAGTAGCTCACTTAGACGAATTACTATATATTGTTTATTGAGGATGGATATGATGATTGATCAGTAAAGTTGTAGATTTGAAAAAATCAATACACGGCATTGACCCAGTTGAGAACTATTTCGGATAATCTTTGGATGGGTCAAGACCCATTTGAGATCCAACTAATGAATGTCAAAAGCCTATTTGGCTGTGAAGTGGGTGAGATCCGAGATAGAGATCGTTCAAACAAAAATCGTCGCCACCGCTGTTAGACGCCAGATTTGGAGACGCAAGGAACTTCAATGTATAAAAGCAATACACCTCTTTCGGATCAATTTTCATGGTTAGTAAATAGTAACTATTGAACTCTAATTATGATTGCGATGAAGATATGGATTATAAATTGGCAGGGCCGGCCCTGAGGGGGTGCAGAAGGGGCAATCGCACAGGGCCCCCAAATTCGAAGGGCCCCCAATTTTATTTTTTTTGTGTATATGTAGAAAATTGATTATGGAAGTTTAATTGATGATTTTGCAGCAAAAAATGCAAAAATGATGCTAGCGATCGTGTGAAGTTTATTGTCCATTTAAGTTTTAGCTACCTTTTCTTTTTAATTGATAATTTATTGAAATTTTAGCTATATTTTCTTTCTAATTGATAATTTTGTTACTCGACGTTGACATTTATTATTTTAATTAATGATGAATTTTAATATAAATTGTGCTTTATATATTGGTGTTGATAAAAAAATTAGTATTTTTATATGCGAGAGGGCCCCTATTTTTTTTCCGCACAGGGTCTCTAAATTCTTAAGACCGGCCCTGTAAATTGGAAGAAAAGATGGATTCAAGTGGGATTCATTCATATTTTCTGGGTTTAAGAACCCTAACTAGTTATGAAGAGATGAATGATAGATTGGAAGAAAAGATGGATTAGAGTGGGTTTGATTCGTTGTTTCTGGCTTTAAGATCAAGTTGGGTTTTTTTCCCCACTACTTTTTTAAGTTTATTCATGAGTCTAAGATTTACAAGCTCAATCAAGACACTCTTAATCAAGACAACAACGGGAGTTCATACAAGATGTGCCACTCTTTTTCACTCATATATGCTCAATCAACTGATATGTTGTAGTAGTATAAGTTTATTCACGAGTCTAAGATTTACAAGCTCAATCAAGACACTCTTAATCAAGACAACAACGGGAGTTCATACAAGATGTGCCACTCTTTTTCACTCATATATGCTCAACCAACTGATATGTTGTAGTAGTAGTACGTAGTATATAGCATTGCTCAATATTCATTTATCTCATCTAAATATTTTATGAGGCGGTTGTTAAGTCATGTAATTACCTAGTCTCACACCATCGAAGACGTGAATTTGGTTAGTGCATGTAAGTTTTTAATATGTACTAGTTATCGACCTTTTGAATGAACATGTAGATGTGGATTGTGCCTGAATATCCAAGCTCGAGATGAGCCAACTTGCACAAGTCAAACCTTTGGCAAACACCCATACACATGCAATACTGTTTATTTAGCTGCCATGTATTGCAATAACTCAAACATATAGCTATACCAACTGCAATGCTTCAAACAAGCAATATTATTGCACCAATAACTATATTTCACACCTCAATTACAGGCTGGTTAGAGTAGATGCACCCTTTGCTTGAACTAATCACATTTTGAACAGGTTAACTCATAAATTTTGTATCTTTACCATTATCCAACAACCATTATCATCATCTATTTAATTCATTTATTATTATGTGTTGAGAAATAGCTAGGGAATGATCACTACAAAAAGGCACAGTTATTATCAGATATATTACTAAGTAATTAACCTGCCTTATCAGTTTCATAGTTTCGTTACTCAACTCTCCTTGACCTTGGCACGCTAGGAAGGAGTGTTTAAACCATGAAACTGATATAGACTCATATTAGCGTCAGAATTATTATTATTATTTTTTTGATAAAATGATTTATCAGAGTCTGAAAACATGGATGCATTATATATATTGCAAGACTATACAAAATGCAATTTAATTTTAAATCTCTTCGTTGAAAGAAAAGATCGTGATACTACTATCCTATAGTGAATGTCCACATGAAGGGATGAAAGAACTATGCAAGAGTTAAGAAAGGGTATCACAAGCATATTAAAGGTTTATAGCCCCGACCCTCTTTCTATATTTTTTAATATTTACAATATGTGATACCAGAACAAACTAAATATTATGTGAATTTTTATGTAGATGTAATTGTTGGAATTTTTTTTCCCAAAATAGGTTTTAAAAAAATTAGGATCATCTTTATGAATATTAATTTAAAGAGTGAGTTTGTTACGTAGTGCTTAGTTGAATTAGTACGTTTTGAATATTCTCGAAATCTTTTCTCCTATGATTGTACGCTGAACGTGGAGTGTGGTCTTCAAAGCACCTTTCTCAAAATAACCCTAGCTATGTTTTTCTTAGGCTGAAAGAGATTAAAATACAAAATTTTGATATTTTCTTCTATCATTCTGATAGAATAATACCAAAACACGTTTCTAATCAATGATATATATAATAACATTGATCTTTACCCTATTTTAAGAATATGATCCATATTAGGTTAGGAAGGGAATCCTAAGTGTTCATCTTTTGACTCCAATACTTATCTAGATATTATTATCTAATAATAATATTCAAAATAAATATTAATTATAATTAATTCCACTAAATATTTGTAATTGCACTTCAATTCAGGAATTAATTAAATAAACATTTTACTAATAAACTGTAAATATTTTTTTTATAAATGTACATAAATGTTTCAGAATCAATTAATATAATTCTGATACATTTAAACTAATTTCATAAGTCCATAATTTATCTCTAATTGATCTTAAATTGATTTAAAAATTAAATCAATCCTTTTAATAATAAATATTAAAAGACTTGGTCAAGATTCTATGATCAATAATAATGTTTCTAATATTAATTAAATACATTAATCGACAATATTCCGAGCTATTAATATTTAACAAGATGTAATCTCACTCGCGCATTGGAACATCAAATTATTATTATTATTATAATATATATATATAACAATAATAAGTCAACTATTATTTCAAAATTTAGAAATTTTACAAATAAGTATTTTATGTAAAAATATTTTATAAATAAAATATTATCACATGGTCTGTTTAATGCGCACCGTTAATGTACTAGTACTTTAATTAGAAGTTAAACTTTCATGGTCAAGATAAATCATCTCTGTTAAAGTATTATAACCTACAAGATAATATCTCCAAATTATCCTAGGTTATAAATCATTATTTTTATATTTTTATATTGTATATGATTTATATGTATAATATTTATTTATATACATAAACCATAACACACACACACACATATATATATATATATATATATATAAACAAACTAAGCGATCATTTAATGAATAATGAATGATGTACTTTTATTAATAAATTAATATCCAACATAAATAAATATTAAATAAATAGATAAATATGATTTTTATAACAAAAATCCAACCGTGATGACACATGATTTATGATCAAGAAATTTAAAAAAAATATACACGTACATGATATGCATAACATATATAGGTTGTGTGGACGCAAAATGTTTATCCCTTAATTAGCAAGTATAGACATCATGATAATAAATTACTTCATTTTTATTTATATATCAGCATCAAATAAAGTTAAAAGACAAGAACACGGTCATCAATGCAACAAAAGACAAGAATATATATATATATATAATCCCCATAAATTAGTTTTAGTTAATAAGATGAAGCTGCTAGAATTTGGAAACGAAAAGGAAAGCCATAATTTTCTGGATTCCAGCGTAACAGCGTTCACTATGGGATTTCGAACATGCATGGTCCCATCTCTCCGCTTCAACATATATATGTTTGATAGTACCATAGGCGGAACTAGGGGTCCTATAAATTCTGAAATCTAAAGTACGTTAATGTTAGTTAAATTTAATTTTTATTTTGAGATGGTATTAATTTATTTATTTTTTTATGTCTTTCCACTTATAATGAATTAATAATATTAATATAAGATAAAATAATGTTAAATAAATTTGATAATTAATTAATTAATATTGCACTCATTTGTCTTACTGACTTAATCATACATTGATATCAATTTTTTTGTAAATGAGAATAATTTAATTCATTTTCTTGCTTTGAGTGGCTCCTCTCAGTTGTCTCCAAAAAAGATGACTAGAATCACAATATAAGGTTTTGAATATATAATATTATAATTTATAATTTATCTATAAAAATAGTTAATCAGTTGACTAAAAACTTCAAAGTCTGATTAACAGTCCCATAGTTCGGAAAAAATTAAAATATATATATATATATATATATATATATATATATGTATGTATATGTATTTAAAGCCATTAGACTCACAACTCAAAGGTTGACAAGAATTGGAATAGGATGTTGCGAAATACTATAATTGGACAAAATGAATTTAAAAGAAACACTTCAAACGACAATAAATAAAAAATTTTTACTGATGTATTTTGACTCCCTCTAAAAATATTCTAGTTCCGCCACTGGATAGTACTCCTCCCGTCATAA
This sequence comes from Panax stipuleanatus, assembly GCA_020205555.1. Classification (NCBI taxonomy): domain Eukaryota; kingdom Viridiplantae; phylum Streptophyta; class Magnoliopsida; order Apiales; family Araliaceae; genus Panax; species Panax stipuleanatus. The sequence continues at coordinate 152,730,476 of CM035118.1, forward strand.
CGTTTTAGATAGTTTATTTTTTTCAAATTATTTGTCGTTTTATATAATTTAGGAGAATTAACTATAATTTTTTTAAAATTACAATTCATAAAAATATATTAGAGAGAGTATGAGATAAGTATGATAATTATGAGAATTTAAAAATATTATAAACAATTAATATTATATAATTATTTTCTTAATTTTTGTGTAGAATTCAGAAACATTATGATAGGGAGGAGTAGTACATATGTGCATTATCCAGTACCCTATCATAATAGCTCCATGCACAATGGAGTACAATTTAAAAACACCTAATAGATCCCCAAAACAGAGTCCATATCTGACCCCGATTCCCCATTCTCATTGAAACACGGTATACACTTTATGCTTATAATTAATGGGGTGTTTGTTTAGAGCTGAATGATTGAATCAATCAGTCATTTAATGCGTTTATTTTGAATAAAAATCGTCTAATTGATTGTTCGGTCAGATTTTTTTGCTGAATGACTAGGTGTAATTTTTTTGTGGCTAAATGACTGCTGTATGAAGTATTATATATATATATATATATTTACAATATTAACTATTATATTAAATAATATTAAATAAATTTACAAAAATTTTAAATTTTTTCAGAGGGGTGAAATAATAAAAATTTGTTATTCAGACGTTTCAGACATGTCAATTATCAAATAACTTTTTTCATTCAGTATTAAGAATTCTGCTTCATTTAACTCATTCAAATTACTTAAACATATTTAATTTTATCAAACACCCCCTAATCTAGTTAAATTCACACAATCCTAAAGGTGGCCACATCATCCTTGCATTTTATTCCATAGTCTTCATGGAATTCAAAGTTGTGTGTAGAATTTAGTATATTAATATTACGTACTAATAAAAGCCAATAAAGTTTTTAAAGATTGTCTAATATCAAAATATGGTATTACCTCCGTTCCACAATAAGTGATTTTTGAGAATTAATTTTTTTTTCAAAATAAGTGATGTGTTAGAATTTCAATACAATTTTTATAATATTTTTTCATATGTGCCCTTATGCAACCAATGGTATTTATTGTGTATTTATTGGGAAGTTGAAAGGTTGAAGAAAAAGAAAGAGAAAGAGAGACCAAAAGGCAATAAAAAAAGTCTCAAACAAAATAAAGAAAGTATATTAAGGGTATTTTTGTCATTTTAGCTTGTGTATTAGTATGTGTGATTTAAGCTAAAAAAGCACTTATTATGGGACGGAGGTAGTAGTAAATTAAACCTTTTGGTATATTTATATAGAATTTTTTAACATATGTCCTAAGGGCACATGTTAAGCACACAGTTCAGTTGAATATTTTTTTGAATTGTATGTATATTTTCTTGAACTTGGTATAAATACAGAAATCAAAAGAATATGCACACAATACAATTCAAGAGAATATACTTAGTATGTGACCTTAGGACACATAGTAAGAGGAGCCTTTTTATATATAGAAGAAAAATACTCAGGGATATTATGAATCATATGATACGTGGAAGATAAGGATGTATTACGACGTCGTAAATGGGATGGGTTGGTGCCATTTTTATTCTAGTCGGGAAACGAGTAGGCATCGCTAAGCTATGGTGGCCTTTTTTTCTAGAATCTTAACAACTAAAACCCTTTTCGCCAAGTCCGCTGCTTCCAGCTCCGTTCGGACTCTCACTCCTCTATCTGGTTCTAAGCGGATTCAAGCTCGTTCAATGGCGGACTCTGCCTCCTCCTCATGGTTCCACAAAGTTCAGATTCAACGAGATGACACTGTAATCTAAGCTTCGCTCTTCAGTATTATTTTCTCCTCATTTCTGCCCTACATTTTGCTTATGTATACGTTGTTTTCTAAATATAAATCTTTACATGTTTTGAGAATTTGCTGGTGAATTTGTTCCGATAGTCACAGCTCACGCAGAGAGAAAATATTGTGTATTGCCCCGGAATTAGGCTGATTTCAATAAACAGAGTAGGTTTTAGGCAAATATAAGATTCAATTGCAATTAACCCTAATTTTCAAATGATTGGTCAGCCAAAAAATATAGAAACATCTAGCAAATCAAGATTTTATCAGCTTGATTATTACTAATAATAGTATTAAAAATTATCGTTATTTATGTATAGTTCTGTCTTTATAAAATTATATCATTAGGTAAAAAGATTGTTTGGTTGTGGAGGGGTGGTAATGGGTTGATATTCTAGGTGCACAGTATTAGGTGCATGAGTTAATTGTAAAGTTTAACACTTTTTTTTTGGGAACTGTCAAGCAGACATTTGATGCATATGTGATTGGCAAGGAAAATGCTCCTGGGATAGTTGTTCTTCAGGAGTGGTGGGGCGTTGATTTTGAGATTAAGAACCATGCTCTTGCAATTTCCCAATTCAGTCCTGGCTATAGAGCACTTATTCCAGAGTAAGATATTATTGGTCCTGCATATATATAACTTTATAATATGTTTCCAATTATGATGTTTGGATGTAAAGATTTGTGCCTCCTTTCTTAGTGCTTAAATAATATCTTGTAGAATTTCAGTTTGTATCGAGGAAAGGTTGGATTAGATATTGCAGAAGCACAACATTTGATGGATGGTCTTGACTGGTAAGGTGCTGTGAAGGATATCCAAGCATCAGTACAATGGCTCAAGGCAAATGGTTCTCAGATGGTGTGCTGTTTCTCATTCGCTATTTACTCAAAAAAATAAAAAATTATGCATATGCTTTTTTATAGTTGGTAAGTAAATTATGCATATGAGTTACGAAACTATAGTTTGGAATAGTAGATGGTTTTAGTCACTCCATGTAGAGTCTATCTCAACCATAGCCTCTAATTGTTAACAAATTGATTTTTCGTTTGAACATTTATTCTATTTTCAAACTGATTGGTTCAGAGTTAAGTCTGTGTGTAAGTGTGTGTGGGTTTGAGTACAACTTGGATGAAAAGGTAACAGCTTCTTTGCAGGCTATAAGTATTGTTGAATTTAAAATTTTCATAAAGCTGATCAATTTATTGGATATACGTATACAGTTATTCTGTTATTGAACCCAAACCCTAACTGAGCCCATTGGGATCACCTGGGCTGAGATACTTCTCTCAGACCACTGTGTTGGTTCAATTGATGACTCCAGAGTTTTTCCTTAAAGGGGTCACAAAATTAGATGTCAAAAGATTCACAATATTACATCCCTCTATAAAGGTGGTCAAATTTAAACACTTAAAATTTTCTCTAATTCCTTATTTTAGAATTCAAGAATCCAATTTTCTGAAAAATCTCTGATTAAGATTAGTCTTTTATTATATTTATCAAAGCATAGGAGGTCACTTGATCAGTGACCACATTGCTTAACATGTGGATTCACTCCTGGTTGGGCCTAAATTATGTTCCCCTCATCGGTATCTGGATGGACTGAACTTGCATTCACCGGCAAGTAATCAGGATTTCTCGAGTTGCAGTTATGGTTTTTATTAAATTCAATTTTAATTTTCTCTCATGTCAATGTCCAGAAACAGTACTATTTCAAAGTCGTTACTCTATTAAAGTTTCTTAGACTATAGTTAGTTAGTTACACTTCTTTAAAGTTGTTTTATGATATGACAACAGCTTAAATTGAATACTCTGACTAGCATTTCTCCCCCCCCTCCCTCCCTCCCTCCCTCCCTCCCTCTCCCTCTCCCTCTCCCTCTTCTTATTTGTGACACCTCCATTTTATGTGATCTGAAAGCTTATTATATCACCTCCATTTTTCTATTTCACATCACTGACATCATACAGGGCACATCCTTAATTCCTTATGGATTAACTTACCTATGGGGAATGCCTCAAGCTCCTACTCAAAACTCCTCATGTTTCGATACATGTTTCCAAATATATGTGCATTTCGTAGGCTAACCTGTTAAAGGGTATTTCCTGCTTGTGTTTATCCATTTTATCCTTTCGTGCTCAATTAGCAGCTGATTAATATGCACATATACTTCGAAGGGAGAGTGAAGTCTTTGTTAAGTATTTGTTCGGTTCCAAAACATCTCCTATGTATCTAGATCATACTTATATGTAAATGTCCAAGTAAGCATAACTTGTGCCGTCTTGTCCTCCATATGTCTTTCTAAATGTCATAGGGGTTATGAATATACAAGTTACAACTTGTGTTAAGATCTGTGTATTATTAGACATATTTATCATTAAGTGTGTGCTATACACATAGTTTTTGTTTTTCATAAGAAATTATTTCTTACTAACTTACTATTGCCTTGAAAGAACTAGGTTTTTGTAGATAATTAATGGGAAAAAGTTATAGAAAGTAATGGAGCTTTCACTTTAATGTTTATGCTTTTCACTTATTATTTAGCAATATATGTATTATGTTTTTGCATTTATGTTGAGGGCATGGTAAGTGAGAGACCACAAGTTTCTGCATGAGTTGTCCCTCAAAATGACACTGTTCTGAAAAATTACACAACGCCCTTTTGTACACAAACATGGGAGGGAGTGTATTTTTTATATATTCAATTACACAAAACAAAGTCGTTTTTGTACGATAGCTCACTCAATTTTATGCGGTATCCTTCACCTCCTTTTTTGCCTTTATGTTATAGGCAAATCTTTTGTAAAACACAACCATGACTTAGAAAAGAATTGCGGAATAAACCCTTGATTTTAAATTGTAAATGACAACAATAAACATTTGATGGTAAAATGGTTGCTACTAAAATTTCTCTTTCCCCACTTTCATTGTGGAACTGAGGTCTCACTATGAATGTTGTTTTTCCATCTTATTTTGTTTAATCATATCTTTAATTGAAGCACAAGATAACATCAACAATGACAAATTGATCAAATGAAATCAATATGTTGATTCTTAATCCTTCACTCAATTTCCTCAACTAGTAATCATTTTGGATCCTTTCTAACTTTTGATCTCACCTCCTCAGTACCTTGATTTACTTGGTTTTATTACAGCAAACTCATTCCTTCATCTTTCCAAGATGCATAACCGAGACATTTCTTACCTCTCTATTTAAAATTAATGAAATAGGTGTTACGTGGAATTTCAAAAAGCTCGACAGTTTAAATGCTGCTGCTTAAACATTTTTCTTGCCTTCTTTAACTGAAATTTTGGATTTGTTGAAATAGGTTGGTGTAACAGGATTCTGTATGGGTGGTGCTCTCGCTATTGCAAGTTCTGTTTTGTCCCCTGGGGTTGATGCTGCTGTAGCCTTCTATGGAGTTCCGCCACCAGAGCTTGCAGATCCTGCCCAAGCTAAGGCTCCTCTGCAGGCTCATTTCGGGGAGGTTGATAGTTTTGTTGGGTTTTCAGATGTGAAGGTATGGTTGAGCTTTCCATCTGAAGAAACTTTTGATGATACTTTACATTATATATTTGTTTTTCAAAAAAGAAATTTTCAACCACATACGGATTGAAAACTCAGCATGTTTTGTGAAAAAAAAGAAGATATGATTCAGAGAAGAATGATTCAAAATCAGAAACGAAACAAGAATCACATTCTATCCAATATTAGGCCTTTAAGCAGTACTTTATTTACAAAAGTAGCCTTTACTCTGAGAGAATGGTAAATATAATGAACTATGCTAAACTTTCTTAGAATTGATTTTCCTTGGTGATTTGGAGAATTTTTATGTGTATGATGATTTATTGATGATATCATTAAGTCGTCATCACTGCATGATTTCGTCTGGATTATATCAAGTCATTATCACATGTTGTCATGCATATGTGACATTTATGTCCTGCACTTGCAGTAGTATTTAAATTTGGAGTGACATGAACATCTTTGAACCTCAGAGTAAAGAATGTTTATATTTATTATTTGTGGTTTTCAGACGGGCAAAGTTTTAGAGGAAAAGCTGAAGGAATCAGGAGTTGGGCACGGGGTACATTTTTATCCGGGTGTTGGACATGCCTTCATGAACAGGTCTCCTGAGGGTGTGAAGAGGAGGAAACATATGGGAATGAATGATGATAATGAAGCTGCTGCTGAGCTAGCATGGTCTCGCTTCCAGTCATGGATGTCTCGTTACTTAACTCCCTAAACGTCTTTTATAGCCGTTGCAGACTGTTACCTCAATATAATAAAATTGTAGATTTTGTAACGTATTCATGCATGGCTGTATGAATAATTGAACTAGCTGCTGATCTATGAACCTCAATAATACAGTGCTTGAAAAAAAAATTACACCAAGAAAGACTTGGAAGTTCCTCTTCTGGAAAGCATTAATTACTCTATTAATGAGGTGAGTTAATCTTCTTTCCCCCTCCCTCCCCCAGTCAATTACAGTTAATTAACACTAGTGACGGATTATAATTTTTTTTTTTTTGTATTGGCCAGTTATGGAGTCAGCGAAAATAAGAAATACTCCACTGTAGTAGTATTAAAGACTAGGTAGGGGTTGACGGCGCGCCATTCAAACTCTCGTGTGCCCCTGAGCTCTAGCTAGCGTAATTTAGTGGGACATTTAGTGGGACTAAGGTTGTGTTTGATAAACTTAGGAATTAAGATCTGAATGATTATGATGTCTTAATAAATTAGATCATCTGAATGGTTATGAGGTCTGAATCTAAAAAATTATTTGATAACTAAAAAGTAAGTTGTCGCTTAATGACACTATTTTATCATTTTAAAGGGTAAAATTTTATTTAATAATTTTAAATATTCAATTTAATAAAAGAGTGAATAATATTGTTGAATATATTTATATAAAAAAAAATTATCAAAAAAAATTCATTAAGAGATACCTCTTAATTATTAAGATTTCATTTTCTGTCCGATTAAGAGGCATTCAGAGGTAACAAAAAAATAAACAAACAACATCATGCCTCTTAGCGAATAAGAGGCAGTCCATTAGGAGACAATCAGATGTAAACAAACAGCACCTAAGGGCTGTTTGTTTATGCCTCAATATATCTGAATGATTGAATCGGTCATCCATTAAATGAGTTTGTTTTGAAAAAAAAATCGTCTGAATGGCTGAATCGGTCAGATGATTGAGCTAAATGGATAAGTCGGATTTTTTTGGCTGAATGAGCTGTTGAATAAAGTAAATTTTTAAAATTTTTTTTTAAAATATTAACTATTATATTAAGTAATATTAAATAAATTTACAACACTTTAGAATTTTTTTAGACGGGTAAAATAATAAAATTATGTCAGATATTTCAGACATGTTAATTATCAAATAACTTTTTTCATTCAGATTCAGCTCATTCAGATTCAAATTCATTCAATTTTTATCAAACACCACTTAAATCCATAACATATTCTTCTTAGCTAATGTGTATGCAAGAGGGGCCGCGACTATAAAAACCAACTGATTTTAGTAATTTCGGACTGGTTGCCGGAGTTGTAATGCTACTCCATTTTTTTTGGGTCCCATTTCCCATCCAATTCAAATGCCAATTAATGAAGTTTTAATGCTACTATTTTGTACTACTTTCTACGGACCTTTCTTAATCAGTATTATTATTGGAAAACAATGACAAAAGTTGACCTGATCATATTTGATTCATAAGAATTAATGGAGGTGAAAGCTATATATATATATATATATATACGGTACTGTGCTCCACTATTACTATAAAAAAAAATACTATAAATGTAAAAATATTACTATAAAAAAAGGAGATGAAAAGTGTTGTAGGGGGATCTAGCTAGATGAGAGGTAAATACTTTTACTACTAAATATTAATTTCAAAACTTTTTTATTTTTCATTTTTTTGTTGGTCCACTTACTTTATAATAATATACATGTTATAAATTTGGATATATATATGATTGCCATCTGATCTCTAAATTTTCAACATTCTTGTATAATTTAATCATATTATTATAGATCGTCACCGATATCCCAGTCTTCTTCTTCAACCTATTGATCTTGCGTGTGGTTGTGAGCAATTAAATAAATTATTTTCTCCATTTCCGCCGAAATTGTACTTAAGCTAGCTACTATTTTAGTTAGGATGTGTGTACTGCATGTTTTTATTTACAGCTAGCTGATGAGACGACTGAGCTCTAACTCGTACGAAAACGATGGGATTTGATTAACTTGGCCAACTCTCACGTCCGCCCTAACGTGCAAAGAAAAAAAAAGTAGGTAGGGAGGTAGGTAGGGGCAAATGAGAATGTGTTAATCTCATTTGAGCAATGCTACTATCACATAAATTCTATCACATAACTCTCACATACATACTGTCGGTCTCCGCCTGACATGCGGGACGCGCAGTATGTATGTGTGTGTATGTGAGAGTTATGTAAAATAATTTATGTGATAGTAGCATTATTTATCTCATTTATATGTATATGAATTGCTCAACTTAATTTTATCATGCATTTATACTCCAATTAAGTACAAGTATTAGTTAGTTTGTCAATTGTCCAACCATTATTCATTCCGAATCAGAGGTTTTGGGTTTGAAATTCTTTGAATGCATGGACTTTAAGAAAAAAAGCTGTTTTAAGTAACCAATTTATGTACGAGTCTTCATTACATTTCTTGTTGACTCTATATATATATATATATGCAGAATATATTAATTAAGGTTTACATATATACAATTTACTTTTTGACAGATTTTTTTAGCATTTCTTGTTGATTATTATTATTTACTTCTATTAAAAGACTCAGATATAAGAAAGTAATTAATAACAGCACTACTATTGAACAAAAAAAATCTTAAATTGTTCATTAATTTTTTTATTTGACATTTTAAAACTCAGAAACGTAGTGTTTCTGATATAGTTCAAATCATCTATACGGGACACTATTTATGACGTCTGTTTAATATATTCAAACAAAATATATCTATTTAAAATTTTACATTAATTAAATACTAAAATGAAAATTAGGAATATACTACTGTACGTACAAAATATTATTTGTAAAAGTGGGTTTCTTTAAACTTGATACCGGTGGTATAACATAAACTTGATTTTCACATGACACCCAACAAAGACAGTAGTACCCCAAGATAGAGTGGTTAAATGCACATATTCGCGGCTTCTCATGAAATCAAAGGTCATTTTGTTTTGTTTTATTTCACCTAAAGAAAGAAAACCATTGTTTTATACTCTTTATTAGAGATTTTTTTTTAATATTATAAATATATTTATATTTTAAATTACATAATAACTTGAAATTTTAATTTATTATTATTTATATATTTAGCATCGCACAACTACAATACAAATTACTCTTAAAACTAATCATTTTTAAAATGTATTTACAATATATAAGACCGAGTCATTTACAATTTTAAAATAGATGATTATTTAAAATTTGTTACTACTACTATATACCAATGCATTAGTAGAAAGTTGACAATGGGGCATGGCCGCGTGGCAACACATTATGAATTTAAATTTGAAAAAATAAATTAATTGAAATTATTATGCACACGAATAATACCAGGAACATGATATAATATTAAAAAAATAAAATTGTACAGCGTGAGTATGTCATTAACTTTTAATTCATACATTATTTAATTTTTTTGGGTCCAAGGCCAAGCTTTGGTTTAGCGAATGGTTAGGCAGAATCCTACGTGGCAGAGTACGGGGTGAAAAAGAATATGGAGACCAGCAGTCGTCATTGAGTGGGCCGGATCCCTGAATTCGTTGACTCGGGCTAGGCGCCTACGTACTGAGCTTTAGTAGTATTAAGTCGGGCGTCACAGGAGGAAGTGCCGGGCTAATTGGGGCGGTGATTTGCTTGGGAGCGCGTCAATCTCATCTTTGACATAACCCAGACGCAATCAATGTCAATGCTTGTGGGCCGGCCTATTTTGGACCCCACTACCAGTTGTCAGTCTAAGGAGCAGCCTCATTTTTTCACATTATTTTTTAATTTCATTATTACATATTAATGTGAGATGTGTATTTATATAATCTTTCTTTGCTCCAAAACATAATTTCAAAAGATGACATAAAGAGATACTCCATAGTAATTTTTTTTAAAAGAATGAATTATATAATTTTGTGGAGTTATTGGAGATAAATTTAAACATTTTTATACTTTATATGTTTCTTAATTTAATTATATGCAATATATATATATATATACTTTAGAAGAAAAAGGAAAGTAGTAGGTACATTTTAAAGATTATACATTTAAGATATGATCAATTTTTGTTTGGATTTTCTGGTGGGCAAAGGTAAAAGGAGTGATGAGATGAGAAGGCAAGTCGTAGTTATAGACTTGAAGTTGTAAAATAGACCACAAGAAGTAGAAGATAAAGGGAAATTAAACAAATCCCATGTATTTCTCTTGAAACAAATCTAAACACACACCTCACCTGCTTCGATCTATTTGGTCTTCCCTTCTCCTTAGTCTCCACCCTCATCCCCCGGCCCCTTCATATTTGCCGAGTCCATTGCACCGTTTCAACACTCCATTTTCTCCTCTTTCTCTAGCTCTTGATTCTCCATATATCTATCTTCATATAAATTATATGGCCAAAGGGTGTGGACTCTCCATTGATCCTCCACATCCCCTCCCACTATTTCTTCCCAACAACCCAACATCAACTGTCCTCATCAATTCTTTTCCATCCCAAGACCACCGCCACCACCACAAGTGGAAGCTTGATCAACCGTCACCACCACCACCCCTCATGGCCGATTCGTCATCACCAAGCACCCTCCAATTCCCACTCAACCTTAACTGCATGATCACCCATGATCATGATCAACACCACTACTCATTGCCGTCCGATCATGACAAGCGTCCGATCATCGATGAGATGGACTTCTTCGCTGATAAAATTCATGATCATCACTCCAAAGTCACATATAACAACGACATTAGTGATTCTAATGATCATAAAGTTTTGTGCGGACCCTCTGACTTGGATTTCAATGTAAATGTAAGTTAGCTATACACATATTCATTTCCATTTAAACCACTGTTATTTATTTGTATCCAGCGTTTTATTTACAATTACATATCCATCCGTTCTAAAATATAATATCATGCATTAATTAATTTTTGATATTACTACCACAGACGGGTTTGCAGCTTCTCACAGCAAACACTAGTAGTGATCATTCAATAGTGGATGATGGATTATCTCCAAACTCTGAAGAGAAAAGAGTTAAAAGTACTGAGGTAATTATAATATATAGTAACACGTTATATATATATATATATATATATATATATATACCTCATGTAACTCAACCTAGCTACCAGCTACGTTTTAATTTCTGTATCGTATGAAGAAATATTATATCATTGTAGGTAGCTGCTGAATTGGAACGTATGAACACGGAGAATCAGCGATTAAGAGACTTGCTAAATCAAATGACCAACAGTTACAACACTCTCCAGATGCATCTAGTCACACTTATGCAGCAACAACATCAAAAAGCAGCTGATCATCATGAATTAGAACAAGGTGATGGTAGTAATAATAAGGTTGAATTAGGTAGACAACAGAGTAGCAATGATATGGTACCCAGACAGTTCATTGATCTTGGACTAGGAGGTCAAATTAATGGGGATCATGATCCGGATCATCGCGAGCCTTCGTTGTCTTCGTCGGAGGGACGAAGTGGCCATGACCGTTCACAATCTCCGATCAATAACAACAACAACGTGGATGATGAAGATACTCCAGATCAAGGGTCTCAAGTTTGGATGGGTCCCAACAAAGTCTCCAGATTGAACCCTTCTAACAAAAGTGTTGAGCAAGCCACTGAGGCCACCATTAGAAAAGCCCGAGTCTGCGTTAGAGCTCGGTCAGAAGCACCCATGGTATGTTTTTTATTATTTCATTTAATTCATTTATATTGACCATTGAACTAGTATTAATATTATTATAATTAATAGACGTTGTAGTAGAATATTCATTGGATATTTTGTTGGTATCAGATTACAGATGGATGTCAATGGAGAAAATATGGACAAAAGATTGCTAAAGGAAATCCATGTCCTCGAGCCTATTATCGGTGCACCATGGCTGCTGGCTGCCCAGTTCGGAAGCAGGTACTTTTTCCACTTCAAATCTAAGGTCATAAAATATTTTTGCACCAGCTAACATAGTTAATTATCTTTGCTATGAGTGTTAAATACTCCTCCCCTTTCCATTATATAAGTAATTTTAGAAAGAAGAAAAAAATCACATAATATAAGAGATTTACATCTATCTAGTTATGAGAAAAAAGTAATCATTTTCTACTTTTTCTCTAAAAAAATTGAATAATTGAGAGAGGAAAAAGAATAATTAATTAGTGCATGGGTAGTAAATATTACCTAACATTAGAATTAATGAAATTTTTTAATATGTATAATTATATTTTAAATGTCAGAGTATATAATAAAAAAGAGAATATAATTTTATAACAAAGAACTTATGTGTGCACCAACTCTGTATTAATTGAGAGAAAAGACATGCATTTTCAAAAGAGAGAATCCATTTATAATTGGCGCCTGGCGGTGCACATAAATCCATTTATTATTCTTCTTATAATTACATTATTTTCTGTAGGGAAAAAAAATTAGGTAAGACATATAATAATAATTAAATATATCTACAGTTCAATGTAGTACACACCTTACCAAACTTTTCTTTTTCCACTTATATAGTATAATATCACTATATGATTACTATTTGCTATATCTAAGTAATTGCCATGACAATCTAATTAATGCCATCTTTCTTTTTCCGCAAGGAACTATATAGTATATTAGATACATCAAGGATATAAGTTATACTATATTGCTAGATTCTAAAGTGTTACATAAAATTCACAAATGTACTTCATTTTCTATAAACATATATAATCTCGATCCTCTTAAGTAAATATTAATGGTAGAATTAACATCAGGTCCAAAGATGTGCAGAAGATAGAACCATCCTCATTACAACATACGAAGGCAATCACAACCACCCTTTGCCACCGGCCGCCATGGCCATGGCATCCACAACATCCTCAGCCGCCCGAATGCTACTTTCCGGTTCAATGCCAAGCGCAGACGGAATAATGAACTCCAACTTGCTAGCCAGAACTCTCCTCCCTTGCTCTAGTAGCATGGCCACCATTTCCGCCTCCGCGCCATTTCCTACTGTTACATTGGATTTAACTCAATCTCCAAATCCATTACAACTGATCCAAAGGCCACAAAACCAGTTCCATGCACCTTTTCCTAATACACAACAAAACTTCGGTGGTGCCTCACCCTCTGCTCTCCTGCCTCAGATTTTTGGACAGGCACTATATAATCAGTCAAAATTCTATGGCCTTCAAATGTCGTCTCAGGGTATGGAAGCTGCTGCACAATTAGGTCACCAGCCGCCACCGCTGCCGCTGCCACACCACCAAGCGCAGCCGGGCTCATTGGCTGACACCGTGACTGCCCTCACCGCTGATCCGAGTTTTACTGCAGCCCTAGCAGCGGCCATCTCATCTATTATTAGTGGCGGTTCTCATCCAAATAACAGCCCTAATAATAACGCTAATGACACAACGACCACCAGCAACAACAATGGGAGCGCAACTACTAGCAACAACAATAGCAATGGGAATAAAAAGTTGAGCAATTCTAGTTTTCCAGGGAATTGAGAGTGAAACTTGATTTCTTGTATGGGTTTCTCCATTTTTGTTATTTTTTTAGTCATAAATTGGAGAGGTGGAAAATGAGATTATACGTGTTCATGTTTTTTAAGGGGTGGGGTGGAGTGGGGTTAAAGAAAGATAGGCATAGGTTATTTTTATTTTATTTTTTTCATTAATTCTTTGTTTGTTTGAATAATGAGATCCGAATTGTCGGTCAACATACAAGATAATGTAAAAGCAATTAGTTTTGTACGGATTCGGAAATTTGAGTGAAGGGTATAGCATCTATTCCATATTCTTGTCAATGTTACTGCATTTTTTTCTATATCAAGCCAAAAGAGTTGGAAAGTAAGTGCCAGAGTAGAGATAAAAAGAAAGTAGAGAGATTTTGAAATTTTCTTTCCCTTGTAGTGTACGTTACTTGGTAGTTGAAGCCTAAACAAGTTCTATTCCTCTTGTAGACTTGCAGTCAGGAATGGAGTCAACAAAACCGTCTCTCATATTTGTTAGAAGTTGAGGTTATGATTTATTTTTAGAGGGTGTTAGAATTAGATCACACATACGCACACAGTAATAAAGAATAATATACGTGACTTTTTAATTTAAGTACGTTCACGAGATCGACTTTTTTTTATTCAATTGAGTATATAGGGTTTACAATAGAGAAAATATCTAGATTCAGATGAGAGAAAGTATGAGATAAGTATATGATAAATAGTATTATAAAAAATTAATAATATATTTAATGTTATACAATAATTTTTTTAATTATTGTGTATAACTCTAAAATATCATATATTATAGGACGGAAAAAGTATATAATTAAGCTTATTTTATTACTAATTTGTAATGCGAGGATCTTCCACATTTGTGTTAATGTGAATTTATAGTTAATTTTAGACCATCCAGTACTTACGGTGAAATTAATTTTTTATTTTTTTACCTTGCAATCTCCAATAAAGATTGCCCATTGATGCCAATCTTGCATGTGCGTATATAATTAAGCTTATTTTATTACTAATTTGTAATGCGAGGATCTTCCACATTTGTGTTAATGTGAATTTATAGTTAATTTTAGACCATCCAGTACTTACGGTGAAATTAATTTTTTATTTTTTTACCTTGCAATCTCCAATAAAGATTGCCCATTGATGCCAATCTTGCATGTGCGCATGAGTATAAGGTACTTACACTGGCGGAACCAGAACATTATTAGAAGAGTGTCAAAATATATTATTAAAAAAATTATTTATTGACGTTTGGAGTGCTTCTTTTAAATTCATTTTGTCCAATTATAATATTTCACAACATTTAATTTTAACTCTTGTCAACCTTTGAGTTGTGAGTCTAATGACTTTAAATATATATACATATATATATATATATATATTAATTTTTTCCGAATTACGAGACTATTAATCAGACTTTAAAATTTTTAATCAACTGATTAACTACTTTTATAAATTTAAATTACAACCAAACAGGCCATAAGTGACCCGTCAGGAAAAGAAACTGGCCACTAGGTGAACCAAAGTCAGGCCTACGTGGCCAGGCACCATATTCACAATACACTTACAAGACCATACGACAAAAGAAGAAGTCTGTGACGCCTTCAAAATATGTTCAATACTTAATCTATTCTGAGTCGTCAAATACATAGTACAGAATTCAAATACAATCTTTTATATCAAACGATCGTAAAAAATACGAAAGCACAAGTTGTGAGCTTCAATACATATCGTATATAATACGAAATATAAATGCTCAAATTCAGTCCTCATTCATTACAATTATTATCACACTATTTTATAAAAATAGTGAGAACTACTACTGCTCTAATTTTGTCCATCACTTTGTTCCTCGACTAGTCCCTACAACATTCTCATTTCCTAAAGAGGACAATAGAAGAAAAGGGTGAACTCAACTAGCTCAGTAAAGAACATTATGACTAAGATAATAAAAAATAATTTATCGTTAGTCTTCAACAAATCAGATAAAATATTATGAACAACAAATTTTAGATCAACAACTGCAGCGGAAACAACAATTCATCAGAAGAGTTACGTAGAGAATGATGTTTATCATCTTCTTTGATTTAAAAGTCCATCATTAATATTTTATTCCTGTAACAGCAATCAATATATATCTCATATCAAATATTTATCTTTGCACTACGGGTCAAAGATATTCATTTGTATCACTAATGGTCATATTCATCTCAACACCTGTCCATCTTTGCACTATGGGTTAAAAATATTCATCAGGTAATCATTCATCTTTGTACTACAGGACAAAAATATTCATCAAGTAATCATTAATCTTTGCATTACAGGCCAAAGATATTCAGTTATATCACCATTTAGGATTGAGGATGATGAAAAATAATATACATAACGAATCCAGTGAGATAAAAGGCAAAGATTAGAGATTCGTAATTTAGTTTATTCAAGTTCAAGAATACTCAATAATAATCAATTGTGGAGCAAAATTCAAGAATGAAGATCAAAACATGAATCCAATTAAAGATAGGAACCATAACAGACAACTTAGCCAAAGAAAAAAAAATTTAATTTTTCTGTGAATAGTACCGTATTCGTGAATAGTGCCGTATACGTGAATATTATCGTATACGTGAATAGTGCCCCCGACATGAAAATGTAAAAATTTCATAATAAAATTTATACAATATTTCGGTGTAATGATATTGAAAGAAATAACATCATTTACAAGAAAAATAATATCCCTTACTAGAAGAATAACATCCCTTACATCAGTAGAATACTCGATCTGACTTGAATATCGGATATTATAATGAGAAAAACTTGTACTGTTATCAACACTTAAAATATCTAAATACTTACAAGAAATACGCTCAATCGTATAGAAAAAGAAATTTCTGATTCTGGTGTGATTTTTATTTCTATCTAAGCACTCTATTTATAGAAAAATACTAGCACACCAAAGCTGAAATTTTTTTATTTACGGATATGTATTTTGACAAAAATCATCAGCCAAAACAAAGGACAAGTGGGGCCTACCAAAACATGTTTTGCATGTTTTTGTTTTCAAAAACATTTATAACACAAAAAAACTATTTAGATTCAATTTGCTCTATTCCTCCTCATTTTATTCATATACCATGAATTTAATGTAAAAATATTACTATTTAAATTATAAAATTATACTATTATATTATCACATTATACACTTATAATGTAATATTATAATAATATATTTGAATGAATTATTTTATCGAAGAAGATAAAATATCAACTTTCAACAAATGTCTCTTTTGCTAAAAATTCCTCCATTTATATCAAAATTGAATAAATATTTACTTATTATTTTTATCAATAATTAATTATTATTAACAAATAATATTACAGAACTTCCTAGACATTGCCAATAATTCTATCTAATAATATTATTCAAATAATATGAATTATTGATTTGATAATATAAAACATTGTGCAGTGACAATTATTAAAATATAAAATACTGTGCAATACCGTGTGCTACTGTGCAACAACGCATATTACTTTACTTTAACCACCGGGTATTTCAACAGTTTAACAGTAACAGTTTTGTCGTTATTTTTAGAAAACTTATTCTTATTATTTTTTTTCATCCGACAATTTTCTGTTATGGGGCCCACAAATGGTTGCGCTGTCGAACGAATATTTCTCGACAACAAGAATATTCTACAACCAAACGAATATTCTCCGACACAATGAATATTTTATGACCACTTGCTTATTTTAAAATATTTACATGTTTTATCCATAACTTATCACATTTATCAAATCAACACCTTACTATTTCAAAATAATATATAAAAAAAATTAAATTTTTATTCATAAAAGTTGGGGTCTAACAAAGTCAGCTGAGACAAAATCAGTAGCAATCGAGAGTTGAGCGCAATTAAAAATAACATTCAAATTTCAAAATTAACGTGGGACCCAACTTTCAGTCAAAAGCAGAATAGAGCATCAACGCTGAGGTCAACCTCGTTAACTGCAGTCCTCCGTTTGGACCCCCAAATTGTCGGCAATGAACCACCGGAGAGACGAACGGCGCAGGGGAACCTAAACCAGCAACCACCGTCATACTAATCCTGGCCATATCCAAACACAATTAAATCCCAGCCAAACAAGCACAAACATCACCACAAAATCTGATTCCACAATCTGCCAACACCCCTGCCCTCTAGTTTCGTCTCTAGGTACGTAAAAGAGAAACCCTAGATTTGGGGAGGGTTTCTTTTCTTTTTTGAAGAGACCTTTTCCTAAATCTTTTTGGTTATCATTAGTCGCGTATTTGGTTGGTATTTTTTTCCTATGTAGAGTTTGTTTTTCCTTTTTGTGAGAATTTTTTTCTTCAAAATATTAGATTTCTTGTTCTTTCTCCACTCTTGTGAGAGTCTTTTTCTCCTTATGAGAGTTTGATTTCTTTATATTTAGAGAGTTGATTCCATCAATTGTGATGGATGGGTGATTCCACATATGTTAAATTAGTGGTTGTTTTCTGATTGTTTTTTTATTTTTACTAGGCTTTGAAAATTTATAATTCGGATTTTATTTTGGATATAGTAGGTATACCCTAAATTTTATCGTATATATAATTTGTATCTTCTATTGAATGAATGAATTTTTCATATATAGTATATTACGTAAAAGAAGAAGATATATACGGGATCTTAATTTGAATTATTACTACTAGTATCCTGGCACACACTACGTATGTGTAAAATAAATGAGAAAATATTAAAAAGAAAATAAAAATTAATAAAGGAGTGGGAAAGAGAGAAAATGAAAGTTTTTGAGTTTAAAAAATAGTTGCTCTCTTCTTTTAAAAGGTAAAATAATAAAATAAAAATGTTTTACTAAATTATTTACACCAAATTAATTGTCAAGTTTCACCTGTCATTTTATAATATAAATAGATAGATATATAGGTATACATATATCCAATTAATGGAGCAGCTAATTGTCTTTATCTTTTCAAAGCATGTACTACAACCATTATCACCCGGGAGTTATTGAGCAGCAATATGTAGAAAACAGGCCCAGTAACATACCAACAAACATTCTCCGAGGCATCATACAAGGCCCTGGCTACAATCCCAATGCCAAGGGAAAACCCAAGCACTACTGGAAACAAAACTTCCAGCCCATTAATTATGTGCACAAAACACATTAAACAACCGAGCTCTTGTTTGGGTTTTCTCCCTCCTTTCAATTATATAAGTCATTTAATATTTTATTAATTATAATATTATGTAATTATTATTGATTTGAAATTTTATTACTACTCACGCACTAATGAATTACTATTTCTCCTCTCTCTCAATTACTCTATTTTTAGGGGCAAAGTAAAAAACAATTAATTCTTTCTCCTAGACATATGTAACACGTTTTATATTATGAGGAAAAAATTATTCTAAAACGACTTATATAATAGAAATGAGGGATTATATGATACTCCCAAGAGTTTCAATTGATTTGAGCGATGTAGTATTTAACGTTATAAATTATTGAAAAAATATTATTAAGTATAATGTTATTTCGAAAATTAGAATAAATTTATATTATAATTTTAATTTTAGAATTTTACAAATTAATTAGTATCATAGTCAAATGAGATTATTTTTGTTACAATGTTGTAATAAAATATAAAAAATATTTTTAATATTTTCACATGTATTCCTTGTATCTAAAACTAACTCGTACTTACAAAAGTCTACCTCATATTGTGGTAAGACTAAAGCTTCTTAAGGATTATAATAAATTTTTATTTGGCTGATGAAATTGAAATTTTGCCAATCAGAAGTAGACTTTAGTCGGAATCAACTTTCCCCAGTCATTAAAATACGAGAATGGTGAATCACAACACTTTAGTGGTTTCGCGCAAATTTAAATCTTATTAGTAAATTTTTTTAGCTCTGGTCATAGTTTTAAACGCCGATGCACAAACAAGTGTGTGCTTGTTGTATTCATAGAATTTTTATCAAAAACTAGTACTAGATCTCTTCTCTTAAAGAGTTATTATTATTATTATTTCAGGACGAATTATAAAACTCAACTGCTACCATGCATATATATTTGTGAATAATTTAATTATTTTCACAAATAGCTTAGAATCTTATAAGACTTTATCTTATTATCAAGTGTCTTAATTACTTGATCAAGAAAATTATTGACCTAAGTATTGCTCACGTGTCCTAACTTGATCAAGAAAATTATCGAAGCAAACAAAAATACAAAACGGGGGAATTAAGTTTAGATACATTAGCAAAGATGTTAATATTTGTGTAGATAAATTAGTTAATTTGGGACAATTTAATGATTATGTTGTAACTATTTGTGAAGATTCTCTTATGAAACTCTTATGTTCTCGTTAATGAATTTAAGAATTGTGTTTTGTTTATTCTAGATGTTGATTATTGGATTCAAACCGGTGCGCTCATGGAGCGGACGACTCGGTAGATATCCACATGGTTCATTGTCTAGATATAATGAACATGTGAGAAATAATTATCCATCGATATACTTGGGAGTTACATATATTATATGGAGTTATATATATTGTAATTAGTGTAATTCATTTGGGAGTTACAAATGAATTACATAATTAGCAATATTACTTCTTATTAATTAATATATATGTTACACTTGTATATATATAAGGATAGTGTTAATCCTTTGTGGATGCAAAACACAACACAAGAGCAAACTAGCATATATATTATCTATAAGCCATTCAAAGTCTATTTTGAAAGCTTGAAAGCTTTGAAGTTACACGAACTGTGAAAAACATATTTAGTGCTTGTGACAACGTAGCCCAAATTACCGCTGAGAGCTTTGTTTATTGAGCACGTGATTCTAGTCGTTCGCTGTTGTGGACATACACTACAAGAGGTAACTAGAAAATATAAAATTTTCCGATTCATATCTGCTGCATGTATGCTATATAATCGTACACTAGACTCGAGGACTCATTTGCTCTCCAAAAAAGTAAAAATAAAACTGGAGACATCTTGTTTAAAGTGGTCGATATCCATCGTTTGCCAAGTTGTATAACTTTAAGACCATCCATACAATCTAGGCATGTAAAACATTTTGTTTATATATATATATATATATATGTAAATATGTATGTTGGTTTTTTCTCTTTTATGTGGTAGACTCAATTAGTAGTTCATATGGTCTATTAACCCATATGGATGATATAACATAAGTTTCGGGAAAAACAGAAGGAACTACTAGCAAAGCGGGAGAGAGAAAAAGAAATAGTTGATTCCCGCTGAAAATAATGTATTTCCTCCATCTCATAATAATTGTCGTTTTAGCTTCATGCACATGGATTAAGAAAGTCATTTAATGCTATCATTTATTAATTAAAATTTGTGTAAAATTTCATCACTACCCTTTATGGGAAGTTGAAAACTATTAATACAATGGAGAGAATTTCTTGGAACAATGAGAGAAGGTAGGGTTGATATAAGAAAGTAAATAATTTATTCTCTTAGAAAGTTGTAAACGACAAATAAATTGTTCTAAAACGACAGTTATTATGGGATGGTGGTAGTAGTATTTTTCAACTCAATGATCAAAAGGTTATTTGTGTTTCGACTGGGCTGATTTTTGATGGGTGACGTCGTAACTTGTTGATCTTCAATTTAAATGGTGGGATTGAGTATCGCAATTTCCTAGCATCAGATTATGATGTACATTGTTGATACATTTTTTGCAAGAGTTGGTAGAGTTATAAGTTTTCTCTTGTTATTCTTCTTGTTGAAGATGTATGTCAAAAATATGTTATTCTTGATGAGTGTTGCTGGTTAGTGCCTCTAGTTGTTGCTAGAGAGAACGTTGTGCAGCCCGTTATTATTGATATTGAAAGATTTGGTAGACTAAGATCTCGTGATTTTTACTCCTCACATCGAGGGGGGTTTTATTTGCTTGTGTTCTTGTGTGTACTTGTTCTCAATTATTAACACTATGTTTCTGAGTTTTAAAATGGACAGGAAAAAAAAAATAGACGGAAAATTTAAGTTTTCTTTTCAAAGATATGTTTCTGAGTTTTTTAATAAACGGAAAAGAAAAAAAAGGGATAGAAAACTTGGCCACTTT
Source organism: Panax stipuleanatus (assembly GCA_020205555.1). Taxonomy (NCBI): domain Eukaryota; kingdom Viridiplantae; phylum Streptophyta; class Magnoliopsida; order Apiales; family Araliaceae; genus Panax; species Panax stipuleanatus. The sequence goes on from CM035118.1 coordinate 152,752,176, forward strand.
TTCTGTCAAAGTTTGTCGTCCAAAATTGGCCTGATTTGAACGGAAAAAAAATTGGAATAAGTAATATTTTTATAATTCCCATATTGTCCTCAACCTTCAATATAATAAATTTTAAATTACAACCCACGTCCCCAATTTTAAATTTTCTATTCTTTTCTATTAAAAACTCAGAAACAACACGAAGGAAAATTTTAAGTTTTCTATTCTTTTTTTTTTTCTGTTCTAATTGAGGTTTTCTATTCTTTTCTTTTCTGTCCAAAACTCAGAAACAAAGTGTAAATGCTTGAACGATTTTTTATTGGGTTTACAGAAGATGAGAGAATTATATTGTTCTGTAGTGTTGTTAATGTTGTTTGGTTTGTTTTTTCTCCCAACAAGTGGTATCAGAGTTGTGGTTGTTATTGAATTGTTTGCCTTGTGTTAAACGATAGAAACTAATACGAGTAGGATGGTGACTTTGAATGATTCAAATTATCATATTTGGAAAGGAAAAATGAAGGACCTCCTTTATGTGAAGGATTATTGTTTACATACGTTTTTTGATGTGAAGTTTGAAAAAAAGACTGATGACAGGTGAAAAATTCTGTATCGTCAAGTGTGTAACTACATGAGGCAAGTGGTTGATAATAATGTTTTGAATCATATTAGTGGAGAGACTCATGCACGCAGTTTGTGGAATAGTATTAGAGTCGAGTAAGACTCTAGCACTCAAAGAATATGTGTTCAATGATATCTACTCTAATATGGTACTTGTGATGAATATTCAGTAAAAGTTAAAAATTATTAAAATATTTTATATGAATCTCACATCGAATAAATTTAAAAATATAGATAAATTAATAAATTTGATAGAGTCTGAATCTAATACGTTAATTTTTTAAATAAGAAATTAATGTAAAAGATGAATTTACACGAGATGAATAATGAATTGATGCCTAGTCTGGTGATTATTGACCAATAACTTAATTTGGTACGTACGTGACCAACTAATTATGTAGGCGGAAGAAAAATAGAAAAGATACCAAAAAAAAGAAAAAAGAGAAGAAAAGGTCCTTCACCTAACCAAGATAAATAGTACTACACAGAATACACATGCCAAGATTAGCTTAGCTTGGGCCCCCACCCCACCCCACCCCACTCCAGCACACACTAAATATTCTCTAACGAAACGTGGAAGCAAACCCCAAATTAGATAGATAGCTTTTTGGGATTCAATTCTATTATCATACCATATCAACGCTCTCGCTCAAACTCAGCAAAAAAGTGAAATGAAAAATATTTTGAACGAGAACAATTTGAACTTAGTATCTCCTTGTGGAAAATGATTCTTATAATAAACTCATTGTTATTATGAAAACTAATTTTTTGTTTAATATTTACAAACGATTTATCAATATTAACACTTGCTTTTAAGTGACATTAATATCAAGGACACAATTATTCGTCATGAATATTATTGTGTTATTAAAACTATTTTTTTTTATTACTGAATGTGTATTAGGAGAAGAATATATAATAGAAGGGATGCTGAATTGGTATATATTACTAGAAATATAAGAATACATGATGGAACTTTATAATAATAATTTTTAAAAACAATCACAAAAGATAGTAATTTGTGATGAATTTTTTGAGCAATCACAAAATAATAGTATATATGATGGCTCTTAGTGATGACTAATTTTGCCATCCATGTATTTTAAGTGTGATGGTCATGTCAATCGCTAAATTTTTTACGCAAAATAATTTTTTTTTGTGACGCACTAAACAATCACTTATGGATATACCTTTTTTGTAATTGCATTTAATTTATCACTAATATTCTAATGAAAAAAAATAATCAAAACAATATTTTATGACGACCATTACAATCATTAAAAGACACATTTTTGTGACGATTTTTATTTGCAATTATTAAAAAAAAGATATTTTGTGATGAAATTTTCAAGTCATCACAAAATAATTATATATATGACGACTCTCCGTGATAACTAATTTTACCAACATTATATATAGAACATTTGTGACTGCCATTGCAATCATCAAATCGTATGTGAACCAATTTTGTTTAGTAAGTCAACTCATGTGTGTTTCGTTTTATAGATTTTTTCAAAAAAAAAATTATAATCATAATCTAACATTTAGTGTAGCGGTAATACAGTACCTTATTTAGTTTGCAAATATGGGGAGGGTTCGAATCATACAAATCATCATTTGATACACTTCATATAATGGAATAAATAGTTCGTATGTTATGATGACTTTGACAATCACAAAAAGATTATGTGATGTGATTGTTTTAACCATCACAAAGAGTTGTGTGTTAATATGATTGTATTAATCATTATAAAAACATTTTTAAATGATTTTTCTCACATAAATATGGGACCCACTTTATAATAATGTGAGAGAGATTCGTGTAAAAATATCAAAAATACATGTAAAAATATTAATTTTCTTTTTTATTTCTAAATTAAATAAGTATGATGAGAGTAATTGAAATGAAAATGTGATGCACGGGATCAGGTCCACTAGAAGAATCAATTGTGGGTTTTACGAAATTAATAATAGTGTGTGATCAAATTAGGAAAAACTCGATTATTTTTTAACCACGGCTACGCTATATTTAGAAAGAGTGTACGTGCACTGGAGAGATTGACAATTTGATTTGATATGGAGTACAATATAATACATGTGTCAGTCCCATAATGGATGGCTGAATTATATCGTTCCCATATATAATTAAAGAAAGTTGATTACGTTAAATTGAAAGGCCAGGGATAAGACACGTGAGTTAAGTGTGACGAAAGCCTCTTCGTGATGATTGGCTACCTTAAGAGCCACGCATCAGATATTGTACAAACATATATACACTTATATATATTATGTTTAATATTAACCTTATATAATTTAATTAAGTCACTTCAAATACATTATTATAGATTAAAATGCTAGCTATACGTCGGTCCAACTAACCGAACGAACTTGAGGGAACGAAGACAGATCGATAATAACAGACCATATATAAATAGAGAAATATTTAAACAACGTGATTTGTGAAAAATGGTACCTAGCTAGGCTTAAGGTTAGTGAGAGAGGTGGTATATATATATATATATATATATATATAGTGTTCCTTTAATTTTTATTTGCCTAGCTTATACTTTACAACTAAACTCTACCTATAATTATTCGTTTAGTACTGGTTGATTACACTAACAATTGTTAATGTGAACTACTGTGTGAAGTTGAGTCCAAGAAAGATTAACACTGTTTTTACCATAATTTTTGATCTGTTTATAATACGAAATCCATAATATATTAAATCGAAACTTACGGCCAACTTTACAAGACATATCTCATTTAGCCATGACGAAAATCGTTAAAAGTTCAAAAAAGGTCTGGAAACATGTGTTTTGGCTCTCTGAAGTTTTTTCAATTTTGGGTTTATTTGGATTATTTCGTATTTTAATTATTTCTTACGTAATTAGGATTTATAGCTTATTGTTTAGTATTTAAAGGATGTTTTCATGTGTTTTAGAATAAACTCTTATTATTTAGAATTTATAAACATTGCGGCTGCTTATAGTTAATTTTATCCAATTTTGTAAATTCATGTGATTGTCAAATTACATAAATTCAATTTTTATGATTGTTTTTATTCTTTATCTGTCCTCTGCTGTGTTAGAAGCGACTTAATTACTTTTGGAATTAGCTACAACTTATTTGGCAAAAAGCATCTTTACCCCAATTGTGGTTGTCGTGTTTTAAGCAATTAACCACTGTGCTTTTAAAATATTCAATTAGCCCACTGTGCTTTTTAAAAATGTACAATCAAGCCATTCCGTCCAATTTTGCTCACGGACGTTAACAAATCAGACGAGTTTTCCTACATGGCTTTAAAAAAAGAAAAAACAAATGACGTGTATTTGCTAATGTTTCAGATGTGGCATTGAAAAATAAATCAAAAAATTATTATTTTCTTATTTGGCAACACAAAAAAATAATAATTATGTAGCAAAAAATAATTAAAATAATAATAAAATTAAAATAAATATTTTAATTTATTTTTTTTATAATTTTTTCTTTTCCTTAATCTCTTTTCCTTTTTTTAATTATTATTTTTATTTTGAAAATTAAAATTAATATTAATTGTAGCTAGATCTTCTTCTTCAATCCAATACACGATCTTCCTCCTCTGTTGAATACCTGCACCACCCTCTTCTTCTCCTACCGAAACTCAGTCTCACTGCAACTCTCCAAAAATGGCGAATACACCCCTAACCGGCGTCGCCTTCTGTTGGGAAGCTAAACCAAATTTATAAATATAATATTCTAGATTGTTCTTAATTAATATTAGTACATGAATTGGTGATATCTAACTGTGACGCCCCCAGAATAGGTCCATTCAACCCAACCCATTCTGAGTCGCCAAATACATGGTACGGAATTCAAATACAAACTTTATATCATACGATCGTGCAAAATACGACCACACAACTGTGAGTCTCAATACAAATATGTAGAAAATATTAAGATTCAAACTAAGTCCTCATTACAATTATTATCACACTATTTATCAAAAATAGTGAGGACTACTACTGCTCTAACTCGGACCATCACTCTGTCCCCCGACTAGTTCCCGCAACATTCTCATTTCCTGAAGAGAACAACAGATGAAAAGGGTGAGCTCAACTAGCTCAGTAAAGAATATTATGACTAAGATAATGAAAAATAAATTATCGTTAGTCTTCAACAAATCAGATAAAATATAATGGACAACCAACTACAGATCAATATTCGCAGCGGAAATAACAGTTCATTAGAAGAATTAAGCAGAGAATAAAGTCTACTATCTTCTATGATTTAAAAGTCCATCATCAATATTTTATCCCTGTAACATCAATCAATATACATCTCGAATCAAATATTCATCTTTGCACTACAGGCCAAAGATATTCATTTGTATCATCAGTGGTCATATTCATCTCAACACCCGTCATCTTTGCACTACAGGCCAAAGATATTCATCAGGTAATCATTCATCTTTGCTCTACAGGCCAATGATATTCATCAAGTAATCATTCATCTTTGCTCTACAGGCCAATGATATTCATCAAGTAATCATTCATCTTTGCTCTACAGGCCAAAGATATTCAGTTACATCACCTTTTAGGACTGAGGATGATGAAAAATATTTTAAAAAAAAACGAATCCAGTGAGATAAAAGACAAAGACTAAGGATTCGTATTTTAGTATATCCAATTCAAAAATACCTCGTAATAATCAATTATGGAGCAAAATTCAAGAATAAAGCTCAAAACTTGGATACAATCAAAGATAGTAACCTTAACAAGCAATTTGGACAAATAGAAGAAAATTTAATTTTTCCGTGAATAGTGCCGTATACGTGAATAGTAACTCCGACGAAAAAAGTAAGAATTTCAACATAAAATCCATGACAATATTTTTGTATAATGATATTGAAAAGAATAACATCATTTACGAAAGAAAATAACATCCCTTACCTCAAAAAGATAGTACCTCTGACTGGAATATCGGATATAATATTGAAGGAAACTTGCACTGAATACAAATACTCAAAGTATAGAAATACTCACAAAAATACGCTCGATATTATAGAGAGAGAAAACTTATGATTCTGGTGTGATTTTCAATTCTAACCTAAGCACCCTATTTATAGGAAAAGCTTAGGATGCCAAAGGAGACTAAATAAATAAAATAATATATATTTTTTCAAAATTTCCGCCGCCTGGCGGCTAAAAAATTTTCTACCAAAAGTGGGGCCCGCCCATAAAAATATATATATTTTTCAAAACTTCAATAATTCATAACAAATAGCCCCTTTGTCAGAAAAATACAAATTCTATGTCCTTTCATAGAAAATTTAATTCTCTACAACTTTGCAGAAGGAAGTTTTTTCAAATTCCAAACATAAATTATCCGAAATCCAAAAACAGATGATTTCTCACACCAAAATATTGATAAAAACTCACCAGCGCCAATTCCTTCTTTAATATCCACAAAATAAATATTTTCTTATCATATAAATCAATAATTAATTATTCACAAATAATATTATAGAACTACAATATTAACAACCAGGTCGTTCCCAGGACAGAGGGGGCCTTCCGATAAGGACTTCTCCTTACTGGCGCGCAATTAAATAACCCCTCCTAGACAGAACTTCCTTAGACATTGTCAATAATGCTATCTAATAATATTATTCAGATAATATGAATTATTAAGTTGATAACGTGAAATACTGTGCAACGACAATTATTGAATCAATACTACAAAATATCAACTGTAGCCATTATTGAATCAATCATATAAAATGGCAACGTAGCAATTATTGAGTCAATAAAATATCAATGTAACAATTATTGAGTCAATAATATAAAATATCAACATAGCAATTATTGAGTCAATAATATAAAATATTGAACAGTAATTACTGTAACAATAATTGAGTAATGGCTTCTCACGTAAGACTCAATAATTTAAAATACTGTGCAATACCGTGTGCTACTATGCAACACCGTGTATCACTGTATTTTAACCACCGGGTATTTTAACAGTACTAACGGTAACAACTACGCCGTTATCTTGTAAAAAAGTTATTTCTGTCGCTTTCTATATCCGACAGTTATTCCGTTGTGGGGGCCCACAAATAGCTGCGCCGTCGTACGAATATTCCCCGACAACAAGAATATTCCACGACCAAACGAATATTCCCCGACAACAAGAATATTTTATAACCACTTGCTCATTTTAAAAATGTTTGCACATTTCACCCATAACTTTCATATTTATCAAATCAACACCTTACTGTTTCGAAATAATATAAAGAAAATTAAATCTTTATTCATAAAAGTTGGGGTCTTACACTGAGTACATGTTACATGTATGTACATAAATGTATTTAAGTGTTAGGTTCATGTACATGTATTTGATCATTATTAATGTGGCTCTAGAAGTATCCTAGGAGTCCTATAAATATCCTTGTACTTTGTTCATTTGAAGCAAGAGAGAAAGAGTTCAATTCATATATATAAATCATATTTTCTCCTTCTTTGAGGCAACAAATTGGCATCAGAGCCAGTTAAAAAAAAGGGGGATCCGAAGTCTAAATTGGCAACTAACAAGTCAAGGAAGTCATATGCTTTACATTATGGTGCATGTACAGTTTATACAAAGCTGAAAAGTTTTGAAGCCTTATTTTAAAGAAGCAAGTTATTGTTAGTGGCGGTCCTACATTATAATCAGTATCAAAGGTGTCTCCGAGCATATTTTAATTTTCTTGTCACAAGTACACAACATAATAATTATATTGTTGTTTATGATGGTAAATTCCAACAACATGGCTTCACTTATTCCTCGATTTGGTGGAGAAAATTAAGATTATTGGAGAGACAATATAATGTTATTGCTCAAATCAATGGATCTATGGAATATTATGGATGAAGGATATGAGGATTCCGAAAACGAAGATTCTTTGACACATGCGCAGAAAAATAATTTGAAGGAGAATCGAAAAAAGGACAGCAAGGCGCGTCTCCAAATTTATCAAATAATTGAGATACCGGCGTATGAAAGAGTTACTAAAGCTAAAAGTTCAAAGGAAGTCTGGGAGATTATTCAAGTTACATACAAAGGTGAGGAAAAGGTAAAAAAGGTACGCCTCCAAACCTTAAGAAAAGAATTTAAAAAAATAGAAATGAAGGAGAATGAAAGATTTCAGATTATTTTACAAGAGTTAATTCAGTTGTTAATCAAATGGCATCCAATGGTGAAGTTTTAGTTGATGAGAAAGTTGTTGAAAAAATTCTTTGTAGTTTACCACCAAAATTTGATTATGTTGTGGTAGCTATTGAAGAATCAAAAGATCTTTCATCTCTTACTATACAAGATTTGCAAGGGACCTTGAAGGCTCATGAAGTAAGGATAAATCAAAGAAATCCTTCTCCTCTTCCTGATCAAGCTCTTAAATTCCAAGTTTCATTTACGGGAGGCCGTGGTTTTCACTATGGTCGTGGTCGTGGTGGTAATGGCAACTTCAGAGGTAAAGACTTTCATTTTCAAGGCAGAGGAAGATGCTATAAAAATAATTCAAATGAAGGTGGAGAAAATCTGATCAAGAATTTCCAAAGAGGAAGAGGTCGTGGTTATCAAAGAGGTCGTGGCTATCAAAGTGGCACTGGCTATCAAAGAGGAAGAGGTCGTGGCTATTTTAAATGTTACCATTGTCATAAACCCGGTCATACATATAAAGAATGTCGTTTTAGAACGGAGAGAACACAAAATGAGACCGGATTGATGCATGAAAATAAAACTGATGAAAGAGATGTGCAAGATACTTTATTGTTGGCATTCCAAGGTGATAATATGGATGATGTTTGGTATTTAGACAGTGGCGCAAGCAAACATATGACCGAAAATAAGACTTTATTTTCAGACTTGGTTGAATCTAACCATGGGCAGGTAAAAATTGGAGATGACAGAGCCTACAAAATTCAAGGTGTTGGTGAAGTTATTTTTCAAACAAAATCTGGTAAAGTGGAGAAGATGTCTGAAGTTTATTATGTTCTTGGATTAAAAAATAATTTGGTCAGCACCGGTCATCTTTTGAAGAAGGGTTTGATATTCATTTTCATGATAATGCTTGTTTTTTGTCGAAGAAAAATCAGTTGATAGCAACAATTGGAGTAACTTCAAATAATCTTTTTCCTATAAAACTTCAGGTTGCTAACATTTCTTGGTTCTCTACCATTGATAAAGGAATTTCCAAGTTGTGGCATGACAGGTATGGTCATTTAAATTATGACAGCCTAAAATTGCTAGCAGCAAAGAAGATGGTTGAAGGACTTCCTCAAATTAATCAAACAAATCAGATTTGTGAAGGATGTCAACTTGGAAAACAACACAAAGAACCGTTTCCTCAAAAATCTTCGTGGAAATCAAAAAGGCTGTTGGATTTAGTTCATTCAGATTTGTGTGGACCAATGCCGGTTACTTCTCATGGAGGTAACAAATATTTTATTACATTTGTTGATGATTTCTCGAGGAAAGTTTGGGTTTATTTTCTCAAAGAAAAATCTGAATCATTTCAAGCCTTTAAGGAATTCAAAGCTGAAGCTGAAAAAAATTTTGGTTGTCAAATTAAAACAATAAGAACCGACAGAGGTCGTGAATACTTTCCAATTGAGAAATATTGTAAAAATGTTGGAATTAGGCATGAATTGACAGTAAGGCATACACCATAACAAAATGGTGTTAGTGAAAGAAAAAATTGAACCATCATGGAAATGGTAAGATGCATGCTGAAAATGAAAAAGTTAGAGAAAGAGTTTTGGGCAGAAGCTGTATCTTGTGCTGTTTATTTGATTAACAGGTCTCCTACAAAAAGTCTGAACAATTGCACACCTCATGAAGCATGGTATGGGTTGAAGCCAAAAGTTAGTCACCTGAGGACTTTTGGATGTGTTGTTTATGCACATATTCCGGATGCATTAAGGAACAAGTTGGATGATAAAGCAGAAAAGTGTATTTTTATCGGCTACAGTGAAAGGAGCAAAGCTTACAAGCTTTACAATCCAGTGACACAGAAGATTGTGATTAGTCGAGATGTCCGATTTGATGAAAATTCTTCATTTAATTCAGAAGGTGATTTTCCTGAAAATTGGCCAAGTTTTTGTGATACTAATGATGATTCTCAAGATGAAAGTGAGCCTATTTCTCCAAGATAATCTTCTTGTGGAAACTCCCCTCAAAGCACTCCTCAAAGAAGAACAAAAAGCTTAAGAGAAATTTATGAGTCAACTAAGCAAATTGATCTAGATGATACTGTATTTTTTGCCTTCTTTGCAGGAGAAGATCCAATTTCTTATAATGAAGCATCAAAAGAAGAAAAGTGGAAACTAGCCATGAAAGAAGAAATGAAAGCTATAGAAAAGAATGAAACGTGGGAGCTTACAAATTTGCCTCCGAACAAGAGTTCTATTGGCGTAAAGTGGGTGTATAAAACAAAAATGAATTCAGATGGCTCCATCAACAAAAATAAGGCGAGGCTAGTTGCAAAGGGGTATAAGCAAAAGGAAGGAGAAGACTTTACTGAGGTATTCGCTCCAGTTTCTAGACTTGACACTGTTCGTTTGCTTATCTCACTTGCAGCTCAAAATAATTGGAGTATATTTCAAATGGATGTGAAATCTGCGTTTTTGAATGGTTTTTTGGAAGAAGTTTATGTTGAGTAGCCACCTGGTTATGTGAAGAAAGGATAAGAAAACAAAGTTTACAAATTGAAGAAGACGCTTTATGGACTGAAACAGTCACCAAGAGCTTGGTATAGCCGAATCAATTCGTACTTTGAACAAAGTAGTTTTTGGAAATGCCCGTACGAGCCCACTCTCTACATCAAAGGCACATCACAAGAAAGCTTCATGGTTGTAAGTCTTTATGTTGATGATCTCATTTTTACTGGAAATAATTTGAAAGTATTGAATTATTTTAAAGCCTCCATGATGAAAGAATTTGAAATGACAGATTTGGGTAAGTTACACCACTTTCTTGGCATTGAAGTTCATCAAACTAAGAAAGGGATTTTCATTTCACAAGAAGGTTATGCAAAAGAAATTTTAAGAAAATTCAGAATGGAGAATGCAAATCCTGTGTCAACTCCATGTATCACAGGGTTAAAATTAAGTAAAGAAGGTGAAGGCAAGCTTGTGAATTCTACTATGTTTCGAAGTTTGATTGAAAATTTGATGTATTTGACTACAACTAGACCAGATATCATATTTGCAGTAAGTCTAGTAAGCAGGTTCATGGAGAAACCATACTCTAATCATTGGGAGACTGCAAAAAGGATTCTGCGATATGTCAAAGGAACCATTGATTATGGTATTTTTTATCAAGCTAGTATTCCGATTAATCTTGTTCGATATACTGACAGTGATTTAGCAGGAAGTGTTGATGATAAAAAAAAAAGCACTTCGGGCTATGTTTTTAGTCTTGGAAGTAGCCCAATTTTATGGTGTTCGAAGAAAAAATCTGTTGTTGCTCTTTCTACAACGGAATCTGAATATATCACTGCTTCTTTAGCAGGATGTCAAATTGTTTGGCTCCAAGGAATTTTGGAATGTCTGAAGCATAAACAGATTAGTCCAATAACACTATTTTGTGACAATAGTTCAACTATTTCAGTAACAAAGGATCCAGTACTTCATGGAAGAACGAAACATATCCGTATTCGATTTCATTTCTTAAGAGAGTTGGTAAAAGAAGGCATTATCCAAGTGGAGTATTGCAGGGCGGAAGATCAGTTAGCAGATATGTTCACAAAGCTGTTAAGCAGAGAAGTTTTCAAGAGAAATATTGCAAGTTTGGGAATAAAAAGCAAATTTGGTTTACGGGAGGCATTGTTGGAAAGCTAAACCAAATTTATAAATATAATATTCTAGATTGTTCTTAATTAATATTAGTACATGAATTGGTGATATCTAAGTACATGTTACATGTATGTACATGAATGTATTTAAGTGTTAGGTTCATGTACATGTATTTGATCATTATTAATGTGGCTCTAGAAGTATCCTAGGAGTCCTATAAATATCCTTGTACTTTATTTATTTGAAGCAAGAGAGAAAGAGTTCAATTCATATATATAGATCATATTTTCTCCTTCTTTGAGGCAACACCCTCCTCTCCTTCCTCTTCCCCTCCCCTACCACCGCTAAGATTAAGAACCTAAAAATCATCACCGATGCCCACCCCATGATCCTATTCGAGAAATTCGAATTCACACACATCGGCTTCGTCTCTGTCTCCGTCTCCTCCGTGTCCGTCACCTTCTCCCTCTTCCGACCCGACCCATCTCGCCTCGATTTCTTCCTCATGTCAGAGGAATCCCTAATCCAAGTCCTCCTGGAGCTCCAGCAAAACCCTAGCAACATCCATGAGTTGAGAGCAAAACCCTAGCTCGATTTCTTCCTCCTGAAGAATCGAGCGTTTCTGCCATGGAATAGGAAACAAGGAGATATGCAGCAGAAGAAGGTGAAGAAGAAACCCATATTGAATTAATTGATTTTTCTTTGTATATCTTTATTATATGTTGTGTGATTATGCAGATTTTGGAGCTGGAACAGAGCTATGGGATACAGATTTTGAGTAGATTTTGGGATACAGATTTTGGGTTTACAGATTTTGGGATATAGATTTTGAGTTTACAGATTTTTATTTTTTGAGTTTTTTTGGGATTTGTGGATTTTGAGTTTACAGATTTTGGTTTATGTTCGTTCATGATTTGTACATATTTATGATTGAGGAATTTGAGTTTACAGGTTTATGTTCGTTCATGATTTGTACATATTTATGATTGAGGAATTTGAGTTTACAGGTTTATTTTGTGGAAGGGTTCATGATTTTGTGGATTTTGAGTTTACAGGTTTATGTTTGTTCAAGATTTGTACATATTTTTGAGGGTTTCCGCCATGATCATTTCAGTGTATGAAATGATTAAAAGAAAGGAAGAGAGAGAGAGAAAGAAAAGGAATTTTTTTTATAAAAATGAATTAAAATATTTTTTAATTTATTTTTATTTTAATTATTTTTATTGCCACATAATTAATAATTAATTTTTTATTATTTTTTTGTGTTGCCACATAAGAAAATACGTGTTTTGTTTTATTTTTCAAACAGCCACATAGAAAAATTGGTTTGATATCTTAACGTCCGTCCAAGAAATTTGACGAAATGGCTTGATTGTACATTTTTAAAAAACACAGTGGGCTAATTGAATATTTTAAAAGTACAATGACTAATTGCTTAAAACATGACAACCACAATGGGGTAAAATTGCTTTTTGCCCAACTTCTTTCGTATATATAGTACGCCTCTGATCTAGCTCTTTGAGTTATCTAACAAACCTACTATACTCCTTTTCTGCTTGGTCTTCAATTCCAAAACAAAAGTCTCACTTTAAAAAGAGTTATCAATTTTTGTCAGACCTACTATCTCAATTCAAGTAGAAAATAAAGATAAAAATTGACATGAAATTAGTCTAACTACGTTTTATCAAGGGTAAATTTTGAAACTTCATCTTTCTTCTTCTTTTTCTTTTTTTTTTCTTTTTTTGGACTCTCATTTTCTGGAAAAAAGAAAGAATAAAATATAACTCTTATTTTTGAAGTAGAGGAGTATATCATTGTGTGCTGCATGAATTATTAGGGCAGCTCCCTCTCTCTCTCTCTCTCTCTATATATATATATATATATATATATATATATATATATATATATATATATATATATATAGGGTAAACATCCATGGCAACCGGTTGCCCAAAGCACTGTTCAGCAACCAACTTCTTAACCATCGATTAGAAGGAGCAACGGCTGAGATGATGTTAATTTTTCCCCTGCCGCTACAGCTTGTAGCGGCAGGCACTAAGCCAAAAACCAGCTGCAAAATTACACTACTGCCCTCCATGCAAAATAGCAAAATTATGACTGCCGAAGGAGCTTCATTCGGCAGCAAAGCTATTGTTGTATATAGCCTACTACTATAATTATAGCCTACTACTCAATAATATAATATAATATATAATAATTATATAATATAATATGATAATAATTATATAATATAATATAATAATAATTATATAATATAATATAATAATAATTATATAATAATTATTTTAGAATATTAAAAATAATATTTTTTAAAAATATTTATTTTAGAATATTAAATATAATTAGTTTTTTAATCATAATTTATTAAAAATAATAAATAATAATTATGATTTATATAATTAGTTTTTTAATCATAATTTATTAAAAATAATAAATAATTATAATAATTATGATTTATTATTAATAATAAATAATAAATTACATGCATGCCCTCCTGTTATCCAAATACATGCATTATAAGCTTATCACCAATTTGCTAGCTGGCGGGAGTTTAAGTTTGGGGGGGGGGGGGGTTCGGTTTTTTAAGTTAGGGGGGATATGCAGCATGATCTGACAGAATGGGGCCCACTGACGGCAACATGCCATGTTTTTAAGTTAGGGGGTCAGTTTTTTAAGTTATTAGGGGAGGGAATATGCATGGAAGGTAAACACTGACAAATAAAATGACAAGACATAACTCGAGACTTGTGAGTACAAGATTTAAATTTCTCTCCTGCCGCAACAGGCTCCTTCGGTAGCTAAATTTTTTTTAAATAGTTTGCTTTCTTCCTTTGTTTTGTTATCATCGTTTCACATTTTTCTTTCCCAGATCTCATATAGATTTTTTTCAGCTCGAATTTTTTTTTTTTTTTTTTTCAGATCTCTTTTTGTTCCAGATGAATTTCTGATCCGACGATTCTTCCTTCTTAATTCGGAATGGCACACAACATACCTGCTCATAAAGGTAATAATCTAGTTCTTCAGATTCTGTTGCTAGTTTAGATTGTGAGTACACATCTGAGTTTGTAAGTGAAGTTGAAAGTACTAAATCTAAGATGGTGCCATATGTTGCTCAATTATTTTTTAAGTTGGAAGAAGTTGAATTTTTTTACAGATCTTATGCTCAAAAAAATGGTTTTGAGATTAGAATTGCAACTAGTCATAAGCATGCTGGTACTAATGATGTGTGCACTAGGTTGTATGTTTGTAAAAAAGCTAGTACACCAAATTCTGTGAAGAGTTTACCTGATGATGAAGATGGTAGTAATAAAATAACTAGGCAGCGAGACTCTATAGGACGTACATTATGTAAAGCTAGAATATATGTTGTTCATAATAAGAAAGAAGATAACTGGCGTATTTCTACTGTTGAATTAGAGCACAATCATCACCTAGTGACCCCTACCAAGGTAGATTTGATTGAGACACATAGAAATATTACTCCGATTGCAAGAAAATTGATTGACACTTTAAATAAGTCTGGTATTGGACCTAGTAGGATGATGAACGTAATGAGCACAATGGGTGGTGGGTTGCAGAATGTTCCTTTTTCTAATGTTAATGTGCAGAATATGGTGAGAGATCTAAGGCGAGATTCTGCAGATGAAAATGATGCACAAGCTGCTGTAATTTTTTTGAAAAAGCTGGAATCCAGAAGTTCGAGTAAATTTTTTTATCGTGTCAAACCAGATGAAACAAATCGCATAGCATGCATTTTGTGGGTCGACGCCCGATCAAGGTTTATGTATCAATGTTTTGGAGATGTTGTGACATTTGACAGTACGTACAGGACAAATAAGTATGATATGTCGTTTGTTCCTTTTACCGGGGTCAACCACTATTTTCAGTCTATATTGTTTGGATTTACATTGTTAAGGGATGAGACAGAGGAAACTTTCGTTTGGGTATTAGAGACATGACTCGAAGCCATGGACTACAAGGCACCTGTAACCATCATCACTGATCAAGACAGAGCCATGAGTAATGCTATTGCTAAGGTAATCCCTTCTACTCATCACTTATTGTGTTCCTGGCATATTAGCAACAAATTTCCTGAGAAATTGCATTATGTTTATTCTGAGTACCCATCCTTCAAAGATTATTTTAACCATTGTGTGTATAATTCATTGTCCGTCGGGGAGTTTGAAGAGCGTTGGAAGATTCTGGTGAGGAATTATGAATTGTATAACAATGAGTGGATTAAAAGTTTGTATGATGTACGAGAGAAATGGTTCCCGCGTATACAAAGAGATATTTTGCAGCGGGAATGACAACCACTAGAAGAAGCGAGAGCATGAACCATTTTTTTGATGAGTTTGTCAATGCTTCAACGGGCATGAAAGATTTTGTAGTGCAGAGTCAGAAGGCTATAGAAAAATAATTTATCAGAGAGAGAAAGGCCGACTACATAACAAAACATCGGAAAAGGATTATGGTTCTCGGGTCATCTTTGGAAGTGCATGCTGCGCAGGTGTACACAAAAGAGTTGTTTAGACGTTTCCAACGTCAAATCGTCGATTCCATGAAGTACAATGTTTGTAAAGTTAGTGAGTTGTGTGGCCCTGAAACAAAGGTGTATGCAATGTTTAATCAAAATGCAACTGAAAATGATGGAAGATATAAAGAAATCGTCAACAATCGTCAGCTGGGCTCGGTAACATGTAATTGTCAATTATTTTCACATTTTGGTGAATTATGCAGGCGCATCTTGAGATTTTTCTTGTCTAAGAGTATTTCCCAAATTCCGAGCAATATGATTCTTTCTCGGTGGACAAGAGACGTGAACAAAATCGATGTTCAAGAATTACTCTTTAGCCAAACAACTGCTGACTTTAAACAAGATCAAGCAATGCGTTTTAATCACTTGATGCTGGATTGCCAGGAGTTAGCTAGCAAAGCTGCTTGCTCAGTTCGAGGTTATAAAATTGTCCTGAAGTTGAATGCACGAGGAAAAACGTTAGTTGACCAGTATGATCCGGATGAGACGAACACTGAATTGGCTGACGATGACATTGATCACACTGGCGGAGATACACCACAGGTTATGGGTTATGATAATGACGATGAAGATGCTCAGGAAGAAGCGGACGAAGATGAGTTCTTGCCACCAGTTATTTCTCAAACAAAGGGCCGCAAAAAACAATCCAGATTGAAGAATGCACTCGAGAAAATTGTGGGTTCTAAATCTCATCGAAAATGTGCAATTTGTGATTTTGAAACCGACTATGACAAGCGCAATCACTATCGCGTGTTAGGGATTCCTGAGCCTAAATGATTATGATTATGCTATTTTTTTATTTATCCTCAGTTGTATTATTATGTTATGTCTGTATTCCTAACAGTTTGAATTATTATGTTATGTCTGTATTCCTAACAGTTTGTATTATTTATGCTCAGTTGTATTATTATGCTAAGTTGCAATTTGTTGTATTAATTATAATTTATTATGCTTTGTTGTATTAATTATTATTTATTATGCTTTGTTGTATTAATTATAATTTATGTAGCACTAATAAAGCATAAACAAACTGGTATTAACGTCAGTGTAAACATAAATACATAAGTCTAAATATCAGCATCTGGAAGAAGTCTAGCTTGACATCTAAAGAGTTCCCACGCAATTCGGTATCGAAATACCACTAAATCTTCAACGGACCATATTTCTTTGCGAAGGTTTACACTGTTCCTGACAAAGTAGTCAACATATTTGCAGACGAAAATACCACAATCTGTCTTGTTTGGCTGCACAGGTCTAGTATTCGGAATGAGTACGCGCCGATCCTAAGTAGGCCACTCGCGCTGCGGATCACCAATTCGCAAACAAACTGGTATCAATTTGACCTGCAGTAATGAAAAGCATTATTTATGGTATTAAATTGTACGACAGAAATATATAAAAGTACAATATTAATTATATGACATATACATACCGCAACTTCAACAAATTCTGAATACATTTGTCGGATCGAGATATGCGGGGTATCTTCGTAGAGAGGGTCAAAGATGGTGACTGTCCATTTGGGGACCGAGAATACAAATAATACAAAATGATGCATATCTTGAGTACACAATGACAGAAATATAAAAGTGCATTCGTGTAAAGCTGGACCCGCTTCTGGGAAGACATAGGGGTGACAAAAACTCTCTGCCCTATTCGCCTGGTTGGGGGGTAGAAAGCTCTTACCAAGATGCATGAAGAATGATTTCATGAAACCAAATCTTGCCCACCTTTTAATTCCCCACGTTCTATAGTACTCCTCTCTGTCCCGCAGTAATAACATATACGCGTCCACGGAGTGCTCCCAAATCCAAGTTGCAGGGATTAAGGCCTTGAATTCGTCGTGTTGCAATGTATACAAGTGTCGCGGATGTACCATAGGAAATATAGATTGATCTGCGTTCCCAAACAAATAGTTATTTATAAACACTACCTTGTGTTCCCTAAGCATTTTTGTCGGGCACTTTTTCATTCTATAAGAACTCTGCCCTTTTGCTAAATATTGTACCTGAAACAAACAATTATCGCCTTAATAATAAGTACTTAGTATAATATTAATAAAAACAACTTAATATATGGAATTATTATGACCCTGAATAATAGTACCTGTTGACCCGCTTTCTCTACGAAGCCAGACTCAGATGGATCAAGGGGCACAAAAGCCTGTGTTGTGGGGATGTATCCTTCTGTCATATCTTGTACCTGAAAATTATATTGATACAAACATTAATAAAAGCAAAGAATAACAGCGGTAGTTAAGATTTATAATTAATAACTTAAGGATTATTGTTACATATACATACCGCCTGCTCTAAGAAGTCAGACTCGAATGTGTCAAGGGGAACATAAGTCTGGGTGGTGGGGATGTACCCTTCGTTTAAATCAGGTACCTGAAAGATAATAATAATAATAATCATCATATTAATAATAAACATCATGCTAATTAAATCATGATAATAATAAAAATAATCCTCATTATTTTGATCCATCTTTAAGTACCTTAACTTTTGCCGTTTCTGTGAAGTCGGACTCAAATGAGTAAGAGGGAACATAGGCCTGGGTGGTGGGGATGTAACTATCTTGTACCGCAGCATTACTTACCTCCTCTCGGTCTTTCCCGCCCTGCTTTGGTTTATAGTTCCCTCTAACTTCTGCGTTGTATACACTGAAACGGTAGTCCTATACCTGTTTCTCAACTACATAGTCTTGAGGCATCCCTCTAAAAGCAAAGCACTTATCAAGTAAAGACTTTGCACTCTCAACCTATCATGTAAGATAAACACATTATTAGTATTAGTAAACAAGATAGGATGTATAAATGTAATATGCATAAATTAAAGTCAAACATTGAAAGTAGTAAAATATGACAATGTTAGTGTACCATGTAATAAGATGATGCTGCTGGCTGTAAACTGTCCGGGGCTCGTAAGTAGGGTCTGGGTCCCCTTCCCGTCGAGGGCGATGCAGTTTTCTATGTGTAATTTTTTGGTACCAATCCATGTATGTATCAAGTTTCACAAAGTTGTTAATCTCGTATTACTGCCCCCTAAGATGTTCCATGTAAGCCTCCCAATGCGCAATGTACTGTTGCCTCAAGGCCATGCAATCAACGACGGTAAATCTATGTTCTTTGTCCTTTCTAAGATCGTCGTGATTTTCTGCCGGAGTTGGTATACCTTGTAGGAACCCATTCTGTCTCATCACCCTGTTTGGCATCTAGTATTCTACAATATCAAAATGGATCAAGGGGATTCTTCCAGATCCAAACAACCTTCCTTAAAAATTGAATCCATTCATATCGTCATCTCATCTCATGTAAGGGCGCCAAACTACTTGCCCTTCAGGCTGGACATCTAATTCCCCTCGATAAAATGTCAAATAATGATGGGGATTGTGTCGTCTATCAGGGTAACTGTGATTTTCTGAGTATGCCCACGCTAGGGCCCTAGGTAACCATAACTGTGATTGAGGCCAAGGGTTAGGCCTTCCAACTTTTATACGCTCGTACGCCCAAAGTTGTATAAGTATGACACAACCATTCAAATATTTCACTCCTTTTCTAGTGACAGTATATAAAGACCTATACAAATACCCTAATACAGCCGCACCCCAAGAATACGTTACACAATTTTTAATATTGGCAATAAAATACATATACTTGGGATGAACATAATTTTTATTTCTAGTGGGGAACAATATTTCCCCACACAACCAAAGAATGTAGGCCTTTGTGCATCGGCCAACAATTTCCTTACTTGCTTTAGGCGGACAATTATTAAAATGTTCCTGCAACCACAGTAATGAAATAGAGCCGCGTTTTTTTGATTCCTGATATTCAGCAACTATTTCACTACCAAAACATTCTTGAAAATGAGCCAGTGGAGTGTCAAATAATGGACAAGTTAAGGGTTTGCCAACCACCGGCAACCCAAGAATGAAGTGGACATCCTCTAAAGTTATTGTAATTTTCCCAAAATTTAGATGAAAACTATTGGTCTCCGGTCGCCATCGCTCCACTAGGGCGGACACGAGCCCAGAGTCAGTCTGTGGAACAACTGCCGAATAGTTAAAAATCCCAAATCCACATTTTTAAGAAGAGTTTTTTGATCGTTTGTTAATATCCATTGATCGTATTTTTTTTCAGTTAACTGACTTGTGAGTATTCTTCCCCTGTCTTTTCCGACAAATACATCATCTGACACATGATTTTGTTGGTCGTAAAGCACCCTTGGGTCAATTGGTCCATAATTCCAACTGTCCATTTAGTACCTAACAAAATAACATAATAAGTTTTTCATATTATTTAACAATTATGTAACACAATTATATCCCAAACATAATTCACGAATATATATTTTATAATTATTTAAATGAATTTATTTTTTAAAATTTTCATAATCATTAATCATGAAGATAAAATATAATGTCCCAAACACAATTTAAAATTTTCATGCATATAATGTCCCAAACACAATTTTAAAATGAGCAATTAATATATTTGCAACTCCCTTTCAATTATTAGGCACAACAATTTCACAATTTCATGAAGATTAAATAATGCACAACATTAAAATAATAACATTTTCATCACATAATAATATATGTACCCAAACACATAACTCACTATATTTTGTCAAAATAAACATTCATAATTAAAAAAAAAAAACTCCATTACAATATATTATTCAAAACTATTTAACAATAAGTCAATAATCATAATAACTACATCACCACATAATTATATAATTGCTCAAATACATAAATTATATAAAAAAAATAAAAATTCACATACATATATATAAACATATTAATGGTTGATAATTTCTCCTAAAAGTTTAACTTCTATTTTATATAAATTTATTTTTACAAAACAATTATAATATTTATATATTTATTTATTTAAAATTGAAAAAAATAACTTACAAAATTGATACTTCAAGTTGACAAGTTGTAGGGAATCGGTTGAAAATCTCTTCTTCTTTCTTTCTATTTACTCTATATTGTTGCTTTAATGGAAGTTGAAACACATGATTGATAAGGTTGTTAAGGGTTATTATGTTATGAGCGGCAGGGGAGAAGGAAGGAAAATGACTAAATAATAGTGAACCAGTTGCACAAAAGGCACTTAAAAGGAGGGGGAGAGGGGAGTTAATTCGCATAAGCCTGTTGCGGTCAAAGGCTGGGCCTTGTACGATCAAAGGCTGGTCAGTCTGCATGGGGGGCCTGCTGTCAGCAACATTTTTTTTGCCATGCCGCATGATCTCATCCGGCAGGAACAAGTTTTAGCTACCAAGATGTTTTCATATGGGTAGTGCTGCCGCATGAGGCTGTTGCGGCAGGCTGTCAATGCTGCATCCCCCCCCCCCCCTGCTAACTTAAAAATTGGAAACCCCCCCCCCCCCCAACCTAAACTCCCGCCAGCTAATGCAAATTGGTGATAAGCTTAATTTGGATAACAGGAGGGCTGCCGCATGAGGCTGTTGCGGCAGGCTATTGGTGATAAGCTTATAATGCATGTATTTGGATAACAGGAGGGCATGCATGTAATTTATTATTTATTATTATTAATAAATCATAATTATTATAATTATTTATTATTTTTAATAAATTATGATTAAAAAACTAATTATATTTAATATTCTAAAATAAATATTTTTAAAAAATATTATTTTTAATATTCTAAAATAATTATTATATAATTATATTATATAATTATTATATATTATATTATATAATTGAGTAGTAGGCTATAATTATAGTAGTAGGCTATATACAACAATAGCTTTGCTGCCGCGTGAAGCTCCTTCGGCAGCCATGATTTTGCAATTTTGCATGGAGGGCAGTAGTGTAATTTCGCAGCTGATTTTTGGCTTAGTGCCTACCGCTACAAGTTGTAACGGTAGGGGAAAAATTAACACCATCTCAGCCGTTGCTTCTTCTAATCGATGGTTAAGAAATTGATTGCTAAACAGTGCTTTGGGCAACCGGTTGCCATGGATGTTTACCCATATATATATATATATATATATATAGGGTATGTTGTGGTAGTGTGTGTTATCATTATGTTATCGAATGATCCACCGAAAATGATGTGTTCCGCAACTAAATTAGACTGATCCTTATAAATTACTCCGACCAAACTTTGCGTTGATGTATGTTGGAGATGAGTAGACATGGCAATATAGGTCATAAACTGTTAGATCAATCAAAACCAACCCCATATTTTGCCAGATGAGTACTTTAACGTCTTATACAGCCACCAATGAAAGGAAGTTTAGGAATTTATGGCATGGCGCTTGGAATCCTTTTTCAATTGTTTTTGTGCAAGTATCTTCTGGAACTTGGGGGGGGGGGGGGGGGGGGGGGGAATATTATGGGTTGTTTGGAAATTACCCTTAAACATTATTCAGTGCTACATAAATTAAAGAAATTAAAATTTATTTTTAGTTAATATATAGGATTCTTAATATGGACTATGAATACGGCATTATTAGATCTTTCAAAAAAGTACTCCCTCCGTCTCAAATTAATTGCTCAATTTTGACTTTTTTTAGTCAAATTAATTATTTTTTAAAATTATTTTGTGTACCATGTTTGCCAAAATATAGGTGAAGAGGTTATAACAAAAAAATATATATATACAATTTACTACTAATACCAATTTTTATAATGTTAAAAATATATTTATACATGCTTAATTATTAATTTTAAAAATAGTCAATTTGACTAAAAAAATTAAAATTGAGCAATTAATTTAGAACGGAGGGAGTAATTTTTATTTTATCTTTTGACCTTAATATGCGAGAGATTTTGCTCTCAAAGGATAGTATTCTGATCATTGAAATTAACACTGTATTGAAAAATGATAACTTTTTCCTCAAATTTGTTTTGTTAATATGGCCTATATAATTTATCTTTTTAATAATATATCAAGTATATATTTTAGTGAAAACACACACACATATATGTATATTTAAGGTTTTTTTAACATGTATCTTTAGGGTACATGCTAAGCACGAAAATCAAGTGTTAGACACTAAATTCAAAGGATGTGATATTTTAGTAGGCTACATCTCTTGAATTCAGTGTCTAACACTTAATTTTCGTACTTAGCATGTGCCTTAAAAATACGTGTTAAGAGGACCCATATATATATATATATATATATATATATATATATATATATATATATATATATATATATATATATATATATATATATATAAGAATAAACTACGGCTAATTGTTTTAGGATGTCATTCCACCTCCAAAAACAACATTATTCCTGATGTGTTGACTTTTGGCCATTAATTGGTGCTAGTTTTCCATAGTAAGCTACGCTAACCTCCCCAAAAATTATAAAATAATGTTATTATCACATAAATTTTATCACATAATTTTTATATACATATGTATATATATTATGGGTCTCGCATATATGTGTGTATATATAAGAGTTATGTGATAGAATTTATGTGATAGTAGTATTGCTCAAAATTATAATACAAGGAAAGAAAGAATGGGGTGGTCACACAAATATGAATAAATCTATAGAAACATCAACTTTGCTTTAACAATCCCGATGCGCAGCTCTATGTGTCGTTTTGCCAAAATTAAAACCGCCTTCTTTCTTTTTGTTTTAATCTTTGCCAAAACAGAGGAGTATCAGGACTTTTGCTTTTCTCCATCCAAGTTTTTCTATCAACTCACTTTCTCCCTTTTCTCCATCCCAACAAAAATTGTCACATATGAACTCACTTTCTCCACACCAGTTCCTCTCTCTGTCTCTCTAGTCTCTACTCTTTTGCTTTTCAACATTTTTGAACTCACTTTCTCAATTTTGCTTTGTTCTCTTCATGGACGAAATTCGAAAGACACAAATTCATATTAATAACGAAGCAAGAAGATGAGATGCCCTTCCTCCCGATCTTTCTCTCTACAATAAACACTCTCTAAAAACCAATTCAATTTTTTTATTTATTGTTTTGCAGAGTAACTTCAATTGATTATAGATAGGTACAATTACAAATTAGTATAATTTGGGGATAAAAGTTTCTTTCTGTTATGATTGTAATGGACTGATGATATAATGTTTTATATTTGTAGATCTGTAACATTATGATGATGAAACTTGTGAATTTTTGAGTTAAATGTAAATTAGTTGTTTGTGATGATTATTTGGCATATCTTATTTTCTTGATGCTAAAATTTTAGGAAGCAGTGTCTAAGAAATTAAGTTGTCTGTGTGTGGAAGGAGAGAGATCTGATGGATCTAATAAGGAAGGGGGGTTTTGCTCCAGCAAAAGTCCTGATGCTCCTCTGTTTTGGCAAAGATTAAAAAAGAAAGAAAGAAGGCAGTTTTAATTTTGGCAAAACGACACAGCGAGCTGCGCATCGGGATCGTTTGAGTAAAGTTGATGTTTCTATAGATTTATCCAACAAATATATATTTCCCTTTTTTTGTGGCGGAGGGTCACACAAATCATGTAATGGAGGAGCAGCAGCTAGCAAAGCTATTGGAATATATATTAATTTCTCTAAATCTTCATATATGCTTTCATTAATCTCACCTTAATTTATCACTTAATTTGCAATCTTGATTTATAGAAGTCCGTCCTTCCTTCCTTCCTTCCTTTTTTTTATTTCAACTCTAAAAACTTAAGGGATTGATTTGGCCACCAAATTAGAAATGCAAAAATAACTAATCTTCCTACAGATTTTGACTTAATACAAAAATAAAATAGATGCTCTGTATTTTACCTTTACACAAGGTAGACTAGATGCATCTAACAAAAACACGTTATTCACACTAAATTTAATATCATCTACCAAAAACAGGAATATATATTCAAAATTAACCAATATAGTGGTTTAACCCACCTCACTCCTACTCCATATTTAATTTTCAAAGTCCATATTTATTATGATTGTTATTTTAACACTCTATACAAAACAAAGAATCCAAGTTGAAGAAATTTGGATTATCCATCCAATCTCCAATCTCCAATCTCCAATCTCCAATCTAATCTACCATACCCAACCTCCTTACACCAAACCAAATCTAGAACATACAAGTGTTGCCGATTGCCCACACCCTTCGATCTTCATTCATTCATTTCATGTTACCACGTGTGCAAGTTCCATTTTGCCAAGTAATCCCAGCCCCCAACCGCATTTTGCCACGTTGTCAAACTCCCGTTAAAAGAGGAGAGGCCACCTATAGAGTTCCAACCCAACCCAACTAGGTAACAAATACCACCAACTTATATAAACCCCCAATAACCAACTAAAACAGAACACATTCAACTTTTCTTCTTAATTCATTTCACACACCACAGAAAAAAAAAATGGAGTGGAACAGAGGTCACACTATTGGTCGCGGATCCTCAGCCACCGTCTCGATCGCTACTTGTTGTCAGTCCGGTGAGCTTTTTGCCGTGAAATCCGTGGAGTTATCTCAATCTGAGTTTTTACAAAGGGAGCAAAAGTTTTTATCCTCCCTTAGCAGTCCACAGATTGTTCGCTACAAAGGGTGTGACATTACTAGTGAAAACAATACGTTCGTGTACAACATTAAGATGGAGTATGCCTCGGCCGGCACGCTTGTCGACGCAGTTCAGAAACAAAATGGCCGGCTCGACGAGTCCATGATCCGGCTCTACACGCACCAAATTGTAAAAGGGCTAGAATACCTACATTCAAGTGGCATAGTGCATTGTGACATCAAGGGCCGGAACATTTTAATATGCCAAAGTGGTGGTGCTAAAATTGCTGACTTGGGTTGTGCCAAGTGGGTGGTCAATCCAGTGGCTTCTGCCACCATGCCAATGGGTGGCACGCCGATGTTCATGGCCCCTGAAGTGGCACGTGGGGAAGAGCAGGGGTTTCCGGCTGATGTTTGGGCGCTTGGGTGTACAATTATTGAAATGGCTACTGGGGGTTCACCCTGGCCTAATGTCAATGACCCAATGTCAATACTTTACCAAGTTGCATATTCTGGGAAATTGCCAGAATTCCCAGATTTTCTCTCTCATCAACTGAAGGATTTCCTTAGCAAGTGTTTAAGACCAGATCCAAAAGAGCGGTGGACGGCCAAACAACTTACCAAACACCCATTTCTTGATGAATTCAATTCCAATTGTACGCAAATTCAAGAATCCAATACAAGTTCTCCAACTAGTATTCTTGATCATCAACATATTTGGAGCTCATCAATTGAAGAATCAGAAACTCTGGGTGATTTTGTCCATCTGATGAGTTTTCCTCCGGGACAGAGAATCGGACGGTTGACGTTTAATTCAAGAGTGCCAAACTGGACACGGGAGGAAACTTGGATAACAATTAGGGAAAATAAAGATGAAAAGGCTGATCATGGGGAAAGTAAGGCAGCTATGATTGGTGATGATATGGAGCTGGAAGAAAACAGTTGCACTAGTACTGTTGTGAGTGGTGAGGAGTTGATATTAAATTTCTTAGGTGAAAATGTTAGTTGTAGGAATAATTTTTGTAAAATATTGATGGCCTGCACGTGTACAGAACATAGCAGTATTTGTTTTGATAGACACAAAGATATGTTGTTATTTAATCAATCTCAATTTTTTTAAATAAGTTCTCAATTTTAACACAGAAATATCATCCAAACATCTAACTGAATATAGAGAGAACATGAGAGGGAAAAAAGATTGACACAAGAAAAATAGGAAATAGAAAAAAAATGATATTTCTTGCGACATTTGTTTCAATTTGCGAGTAGAAAAATAGGAAGGATGTTAATTTATCTTATGCCCAATTAGACAAAGTCTAAACTCGTGATTAGCTTAAAGCAGAATAAATTAAAAAAGAAGAAAAAGACAGAGAGAAAAGGTGACTCTCTTCTAATTTTCATGTATTGATAAATTTTATAATTGTAAGTCGACATAAATTTATTACAATACATAATAAAATTACTTTTTTTTTTTCTCTTTCTCTCTTGTTTATAATCGTAAGCCGATATAAATTAATCCTGAATTAAAGAATACCATTTGAAGATGAGCATGGAAAGATATATAGCTAGGGCCACATCATCACATAGAGATCTGGAGTCAAGCTTTATATAACGATCTATCACACTTACTTATTAATGAATTAGGCGTCGGAGCGTGACCCCGATATACAGTAGCACATTCACACCAACCTTCATTTCCTCTACGGTTTCTTCTTTTTTTTCCCAGCTGGTTCTAACTCTCCCCGTACCCCAAAACCAACCCAAATACATTACCGATTTACAACTTAATTCACAAAGATAGATTGGCATCAAGACGAGTTAACGAGTAGTGACAGAATTTCAAACAAATTTTATTAATATTAAATAATTTTTTTAATTCATGTGTCAAAATCTTAAACGACATTCTTTTAGGGACTGAAGGAGTACTATATGTAAACTTTTTGGATAAAATTGTCATTACCTATAATAAATGGTGCTTCATACGTATATATAATTAACAAATACTCCCTCCATTCCTAAAATATTGTCGTTTAAAGTTTTGACACATGGATTAAGAAAGTCATTTAATACTAGTAAAATTTGTTTGAAATTCCATCACTACCCCTTTATGGGAAATTAAAAACTATTAATACAAAGGAGAGAATTTATTGGGACAATGAGAAAAGATAGGGGTAATATAGGAAAGTAAATAATTTATTCTTCTAGAAAATTGTAAACAACAAACATTTTGGAACAAATTTTTTTTTCTAAAACAACAATCTTTTAGGAACGGAAGGAGTACCCATTAATTAGTGGTAGACTAGTCATCAATTATTTCAAATCTTAAATAATTGGATAATGAAGAGTGTCCATTCTTTTTATATTCTCCATCGTCATGTCTCTCTCCTGTCAGTATACATTCTAACTTATTTTAAATTTAAATTTGGACCATAAAATGGAGAGTCTCTGTTTCATTTGAAATGAGAAGGATCCTAATTTAAAAGAAAGAAGATAGATATATATAACAACTATAGTTAGGTTAGTGACTTTTAAATGAGGTGACAATTTTTAAATTTTAAATTTAAATCTTTAGATAGAGACTCTCCGTTTCAAATTGAAATAAAGAAGATCATTATCCATGAAATGGAGTGATCCTAATTCCCAAATATAGCAGACAGACAGGAGGATCCATCCTGGTCAGTACTTACTCTGCGCAGAATCTTTTAGACTTTATTTCACGTTGCAGCATATATCAACTTGTAATTAACAACAATACATACAACTCCAAATTTTGTAGCTAATAGTGTTCCACAGTAACATTACAACGGGAAACAACATGGGACTTTCCCACACGAAAGGCCTCAAAGGTAGCATACCCCCTCGCAAACCGGAATTTCCCTGTGCCGCCGACCACCGCCACTTCTCTCGGATTTTCAAACTGATGATCAGCCCCTTGAAGCTGCAGGCTGCTGCCATTATACTCCTTATTCGTGAACACAATTGATAATAACAGGGTTAGGCTAGACCCATCCTTTGCCGTGCTCACCATAATGCCTTGCCCCCTTCCAATTTGGGCCGAACTCTCATCCACCCCTTCCGTCATTGACGCATCCGTGGAAAATGCAGTTCCAAAGTTTCCAAACCCCCAGGCCTGGCCCGGGATTCCGGCTATTGCAACGGCTGTGGCCTTGGGCCCGGACGGCCTGTTTTGGAAATAGACGGTCAATTTGGTTTTTGTAAGGCAGCCGTCGGCATGGTTGGAATTGGATTGTACTGAAGGTAAAATAAAGATGGGTAGAAGAAGAGATAGTAATAGGGATAGTTTGGTGTTAGAGGCCATTGAAAGTTTGGGGAAATAGTCGTAGTAGTACCGAAGGGGATGGGATGATGCGGTGGTGGGTATATGGATAAATAATGTGGCGTGGCTGCTATTTATAAAATCAAATTGGACACAGAAATATTCGAGTATTGTCAACATGGTGGGCCCATAAATCTTACAGGATCAAATGGGGGCTTGAAATGAAATACTCCTATTAGGGAACGTGCATCATCAACGGCTGCTCATCATCTTTGAATAATTAATATATAAATAATGTTACTATCACATAAATTCTACACATAACTCCCACATACACACACATATACTTCGGGTCCTGAATATTAGACGAAGACCCGCAGTATGTATATGTATATATGTGAGAGTTATGTGATAGTAGCATTGCTCTTAATATATATAATGTTGCCCAGTAACACTAGTGGACAACGTCATACAAGTTTCTACTCCCTCCGTTCCTAAAAAATTATCGTTTTAAGAAGTAATTTTTGTTCCAAAAAGATTGTCGTTTTGAGTTTATCAGTACGCATTAGCTATTTTTTCCCTACTTTACCCTTATTTAAAGCTTTCTCCTATTTAAAGCTTTCTTCCCTTCCCAATGATTCTTATTCAATTCAATGTTATAATCCAAGTAGTAATTGGTTGAATAAAGAGTAATTGGTTGAATTGAATAAGAAACATTGGAAATGAAATAATTGATTGAAACGATTAATAAGGATAGTATAGTATTTTTGCTAGGTATTAATTATATTCCTTAATCTATGTGTATTAACCTTAAACGACAATCTTTTAGGAACAGAGGAAGTAAAATACAAAAGCTTCAAATAACTCTAAATCTCATAGCTTAACTACTACTCCATTTAATAATCTAATTAATGTCCCATCCATCTTTTATATATATATATATATATTATAATTGATGTTACTATTTTTTAATTAAAAGTTAATTTTGTAAATTGGCAGTGAATGAGATCGACCTGAAATAAAATAGCATATTTAATTTTGTCCCCAATTAATGAAGGCTGCGTATCTTCTAGCAAAGAAGCTAGGATTAATTAAAAGTTAATTTGGTAAATTGGCAGTGAATGAGGATGCCTGTGCCATTGGGCGGGCCGGTTGGCTTTATTTGTCTTCGTTCTTTAAGCTCGCCAACTTTGAATTGTTTAGTATATACGGACTATATGATAAGAGCATGCATGGTTAGGTTACGTTAGACAAAAATAGAAGCCACAATTTGACTGGATTTCTTTTTCTATTCCGGTCGGTGCCATTTGGAAATATCTCAATAATCATAACTAAAAAATTATATATGTAGTAGGTGAGAATGAAGAAACATAAGACTGTTTTTTCCTATTGATGCGTCTGCTAAGAGTTATAAAAGGTGGACAAACAGATAAATTTATAGTGTAGCTTAATTAGGTACTCCTATATACGTAGCATAACCCTAATGAATCAAATCGAGGGTCTACTAAATATATATTTAGGTTGAATAATGATATATGCATGCAACAATGAAATCTACTCGAGGCACCAAATTAAAAGGAACGTACACATAATCAATCATGTAAAAGAGTTAAATTTAGAGGGAACAAAAAAAAATTATAAATCAACCGTAAATTACTAAATACAAGTACTACAGAACTCTTCCTATTCAACTTTTCATTCTTCAACTTCTACTTTCGCTTTTCATACTCCTTCTGCTTCAGTGCTTCTAGTTGTTTCTCCGCCTTCGCGGGCAGAGCCACTACTTTTCGGCCACTAGTCCGCCCACTACTTCTTGTCTTCTACAGTTCTACTACATCTCCAGTTCTCCGCTACGTGTCTACGTCACTACGACACTACCTCCTGCCTCTTGCGCATATCAACTATCAAGAGTAATTTAGGTAACTAAATTAGGGATTTTTTTTGATAATTTAAATTTTGTAGTTTGTTTGAATTTGTTGTTGGTTGGAGATTTGGGGTTAAACCCAAATCAATTTATTTGATGTATTTGTTATATTTTGGACTTAATAGGTTACTAATTAGGATTTTTTTTGTTTGATAGTTTAATTAAAGCTTAAATTGCAATTTTGCATGGACAAATGAGAATCTTATGTTGTTGGAGTCTGCAACATCTTCACATTTGCCTTGGGTGCTGAATAGGGGAAGAGAGAGAGAGAGAGAGAAGGGTTTGATTTTTCTCTCTGTCTTTTGTTCTTTATTTGTGGTTGTTAGTTTGATAATTTTTATGTTGGTTCTGTAAATTGCTACATGGTTGGAGATTCATTTGTACCTTTGTATTTTGTTTTCTTTTTTCAAATGCTACATGAAATTACTGGAATAATGGAGCACGTGTTTATTTATGTTGGCTTTTAGGTGGATGACTAATATTTTCTTCTTTTGTGCTTATATAATGAAGAAATAAATTTAAACATTTTTATGAATTAGGAAGCATTGAGATTTGATTAGAACTTCAGGCTGAGAAATTTTTGCTAGTAAATATCAAGAGGATTATGCTTGTCTCCAAAACTTATTGTGTTTATCTGCCTTATGCTCTGTTCTTTCAATTTATGGAAGCAGGATCCTAGTTTAGGAAATCAATACAATAGTTTGTCAAGGAACTTTGTTTGTGTTTGGCATTTATGCTGCCATAGGTTTAGTATGTATATAGATGCTCAGATATTCATGACAATTGACATGTGTTATTTACTTGTCATATATATCAGACTTTCAGTGATTATTGTTTGGCCTCTGAAGGTTCTGCCTTTTGTGGGTTACAAAATGTATATATGTTTTTATGTTAAGGCAAACAAATCTAGATTCCGTAAAATCCATGAGAAGGAAAAACATTTTGACCTTCTAAAGTTGTTTAGGCTTTGTGCAATAAATTTTCAAGGCTGAGTGGGATTAACAAGTAATGTGTTTTTAAAGATGTATAAACTATATCCACCGTATGAATTAATTGGTCATAGTATTAATTGCTATGTTAAGCTATCAACTATTGTATGTTATTCTTGCCTTAAATAGAGCGTAACTAGTTTCTTATGCTTTGAAATTAATTCATGATTTAGTTAAAATCCGTCATTGATCCGCCCCTTGTTACACCGGAAAACATCATAGAACCTCCCAATTTAAAAGGTCTCCAAGGTGGCATACCCCATCGCAAACCGGAATTTTTCGGTGCCGCCGACCACTGCCACTGTAAGGATACCTTCATGATGATATGTTGATATAGTTAGTTGGTGATGAGGGTTATTTTTGTCTTTTCCTTTATTGTAATAAGGCTAATATAGCCCTTTCCTTTAACAGTAGTGAGTCATGCTTATTGTGGTTTTTGTTGTTGCTTTACTGAGAGGTGTGTTAAACGTGAGCTCAGTATTATATACTCGAGAGATTGTAATTGTTGAGGGCATTGAATGATAATGAGCTGTTCTATCTCTATATTCTTCTAAATCTCTCTACTTCTTCCCCAATATTATCTCTCTCTATTTTCTGAATCCTCTTCCTAAGTCACTGTTTTCAGATATTAGAGCTGAATTTGAGCTCTGTAATTGATTTGATTAAGCCAAATCATTACAATTGGTATCAAAGCTACTCGATCCAACTATGACAACTAACAATCAACGATTCATGAATCTCAAATCTCAAATGGCTGAGCACTCCAATTTAATTGTTGGATTGGAGGATAAAATTGAGCAGAAAATGAAACAAAAATTGCAGCAGATGATGAAAGGAATTGAAGCTCTTCTTGCTGTGAGGGGACCACAACCAAAAGATATACTAGGTAATACGCAAGGCTCAGATTCGTCAGTTTTGGGATCGTTTAAAGGAGAGATTGGAAATGAAAAGTCTAGTAACAACATTTTCAGAACTATTAAGTTTGAATTCCCTAAATTCGATGGATCTAACCTCAGAACATGGATTAGAAAATGTAATAAGTTGTTTGCTTACCATATGGTTGCTGAAAATCAAAAGTTATACCTAGCTACTATGAACTTAGAAGGTGAGGCAGAGAAATGGTATTCTGGATTTGTGAATGAAGGAGAAGAGCTGACCTGGAAAGGCTTTGTAGAAGAAATTACAGCTAGATTCAGTCCTAAAGTACAGATTAATCCTATTGGAGAGTTAAAAAATCTACAGCAAGTTGGATCTGTGGATGAATATAGAAGAAAATTTGAGGAACTAAAGAGCTGGGCACTGTTGAGAAATTCTGTGTTGAATGAGTCTTTTTTTATAGACTGTTTTGTGGGGGGTTTAAAGGAGGAGATAAGGTTAGGTATTCAAAAGCTCAAAATTACCACTCTAAAGGATTTGATCAGATTAGCCAGAGTAGAGGAAGCTAAGCTAGAGGCTTGGTTAAAAAGGAGTAGAATGGGAATCAAGTCAGTGATTGGAGGTTACCAAAAGACCAGTCATATGTCTAACACCAAAACTGTTGATGGAGGTTCTGCTATCATACAGACTGCTGGTTTCCCAAGCATGGAAGTGGGGAAATCAATGCCTATTAGGGGCTTAACTAGGAAGCAGATTGCTGAAAAAAGAAGGAAGAAACTATGTTTCTCATGTGATGAACCATACACTGTGGGACATCAATGCAGAAAACCACAGCTTTTTATGATCATTCCATCCTATGAAGACATCAATAAGGATGAGGATGATGAGGAATGTTGTGAGGATAATGAGTCAGAAAGAGTTGGTAAGAATGTTACTCAACAGGAAGCTCATATCACCCTTCATGCCTTGTCTGGGCATAGTGCTAATAATACGATAAGAATTCTGGGAATGGCTAATGGGAAAGTGTTGAGAATTTTAATTGATAGTGGAAGCACTAATAATTTCTTAGACCCCCAAGCAGCTAAGAAAGTTAAGGCTGTGTTGCAAGATACCAAACCTGTAGTAGTGTCTGTAGCTGATGGCTTTAAAGTCACTAGTTTTCAGGAGTGTAAGTCCTTTAATTGATCAGTCCAAGGAGAATCATTCACTACTGATTTCAGAATCTTTCCATTAGGGGGAATTGATGCAGTATTGGGGGTACAATGGTTGAGGAATTACAACCCAGTAACCTTTGACTTTGAACAATTGCAGCTCTCAATTAACAAAGTAAGTAAGAAAGTGGTTTTACAAGGAGAATCTGATATAGTCCCTCCTGCAATACAGCTCATGTCTTCTGAAGAATTCAAGCAGACCCTAAATAATACAACTCATGGTTATTTTGGATTTCTGTTTGGAATGGCTCAGGAATCTGCAGAGAACATTGCTGTTATAAAACCAGATCAGGTGATTGGTAATAGAAATGAGAATAATCAGCCTTCGTGTCAGATGGAGGATATATTGCAGACATACTCAGAGGTATTTCAAGAACCAAAAAGTTTACCTCCTACCAGGTCCTATGACCATCATATTAAATTGAAGGAAGGAAGCCAACCTATCAATTTGAGACCTTACAGATATCCATATGTGCAGAAAGGAGAAATTGAGAAAATTGTTAGTGAGATGCTGGTTTCTGGGGTGATACAACCAAGTAATAGTCCCTATGCCTTTCCAGTGCTATTGGTCAAGAAACATGATGGTTCTTGGAGAATGTGTATGGATTATAGATCCTTAAATGATATGACCATCAAGGACAGATTTCCCATTCCAGCCATTGATGAATTGTTGGATGAGCTACATGGCTCTAGATGGTATTCCAAATTAGATCTCAGATCTGGTTACCACCAAATCAGGGTGCATGTCCGAGACATTCCTAAGACTGCATTTAGAACACACACAGGTCATTTTAAATTTTTAGGGATGCCTTTTGGACTCACTAATGCACCAGCTACCTTCCAGTCATTAATGAATCAAATATTCAAGCCATATCTCAGGAAGTTCATTCTAGTCTTCTTTGATGACATTTTGGTCTACAGCAAAACCTATGAGGAACACTTGGTACATTTAAAGCTAACATTGCAAATTCTTAAGGACAATTTACTTTTTGCTAAAAGAAGTAAGTGTGAGTTTGGAACTGAGCAAATCCAATATTTAGGACATGTCATTAATCAACATGGGGTATCTACTGATCCTGACAAAATAAAATGTATGACCAAGTGGCCACTGCCTACCAACATTAAAAGACTGAGAAGATTTCTGGGATTGACTGGTTACTATAGGAAGTTTATTCACAACTATGGATTGATTAGTAAGTCTCTTACTGAACTGTTAAAAAAAGACAAATTCCAATGGCATGAAGGGGCCACTCAATCTTTTTTGAGTCTTAAAGAAGATATGGTCAGAGCTCCTGTGTTAGTTATGCCTGATTTCACTATGCCCTTTGTCTTAGAGACTGATGCTTCTCATACTGGTTTAGGGGCAATATTAATGCAGCAGGGCAGACCAATAGCCTATCTAAGTAAGGCTATAGCAACAAAACATCTGGGCTGGTCTACCTATAAAAAAGAGTTGATGGCAGTCATCTATGCTACTACTAAATGGAGGCACTACTTGCTTGGCAACAAGGTACTCATAAAAACTCATCATCAAAGTTTAAAGTACCTCTTAGACCAAAGAGTGACCACTACTAACCAACAAAAGTGGATTACTAAATTAATGGGATTAGACTATGAAATAGTATATAAGAAAGGAAAAGAGAATGTGGCTGCAGATTGTCTTTCTAGAAAATCTGAGAATGGAGAAACAGATTTTAACTGTGCTGCTATATCTACAGTCCTTCCTCAATGGATTACTGAAATAGCCCAGTCTTGGGAATCAGACCCTGGCTTAAAAGACCTTATTATCCAGTTGCAAGTTGATCCTCAATCACTTCCTGGTTATCCTTTCAAGCATGGGAGACTCAAATTCCAAGACAGGTTAGTGATTGGTCCAGATTTTCCTTTGAGAATCAAATTGTTGACTGAATTTCATGATTCTCCTATGGGGGGTCATTCTGGAATTAAAGGCACTTATGAGAGATTGAGGAATTACTTCTTCTGGACTACTATGAAGACAGATGTTGTCAAATTTGTTCAGGAGTATGACACTTGTCAAAAGCATAAGCATGAAACTAAGGCTTTATGTGGCCTGCTACAGCCCTTGCCTATACCAGAAGGACCATGGATTGATATTTCCATGGATTTCATTGAAGGGTTACCACAATCGAAAGGATGTACATTTATATGGGTGGTGGTAGATAGGCTCACTAAGTATGGTCATTTTATACCTCTCCATCATCATTTTACTGCTCAGGATCTAGCCCAAATCTTCATCAATAATATCTACAAGCTCCATGGTTTTCCATCTACAATTGTTTCTGATAGAGATAAGATCTTTGTAAGTTTGTTTTGGCAGTCACTTGTTAAACTGGTTGGTACCAAGCTACAATTGAGTTCTGCATACCACCCCCAATCAGATGGACAGACTAAAAGGCTCAATCAGGTCTTGGAATGTTATTTGAGGTGCATGGTCTCTCAAAGACCTAAACAGTGGCTTAATTGGCTTCAATTGGCTGAGTGGTGGTACAACACTCATTACCACAGTGGACTGAAAACCACTCCTTTTGAGGCTTTGTATTGCTATAAACCTCCACATCTCAACTTCCATCAATTTGGCCAAGTCCATGATCCTTCTACTAAGGCCTTTTGCAAAGATAGAACTCAAACACTTCAACTCCTTAAGCACAATTTAGTAACTACTCAATCCAAGATGAAGCAGTATGCAGATAAAGCAAGGAGTGAAAGATCATTTGTGGTTGGGGATCTTGTCTATCTGAAAATCAGGCCTTACAGGCAGTCTACCTCATCTCAGAATACTCTTGGAAAATTAGCTCCAAAATATTTTGGCTCATTCCCTATACTAGAAAAGATTGGAACTGTGGCTTATCGACTTCAGTTACCCTCCCATGCTCGAGTCCATCCTGTTTTCCATGTGTCACTGCTCAAAAAAAAAATTGGTTCTAATTGTTCAAGCTTTGTAGACCTCCCTTTACTGGATGTTCATGGTCAATTTCTGGTAGAGCCATTAGCTATACTGGACAGGAAGATGGTTAAGAAGAATAATGCAGCAACAGCTGAAGTCTTAGTCTAATGGTCCAACACTTTACCATCTGAAGCTACTTGGGAAGATTGGGACAAATTTCACAAACAATTTCCTCAATTCCAACCTTGAGGACAAAGTTGTTCTTATGGAGGGTGGACTGTAAGGATACCTTCATGATGATATGCTGATATAGTTAGTTGGTGATGAGGGTTATTTTTATCTTTTCCTTTATTGTAATAAGGCTAATATAGCCTTTTCCTTTAATAGTAGTGAGGCATGCTTATTGTGGTTTTTGTTGTTGCTTTACTGAGAGGTGTGGTAGAAGTGAGCTCAGTATTATATACTCGAGAGATTGTAATTGCTGAGGGCATTGAATGATAATGAGCTGTTCTATCTCTATATTCTTCTGAATCTCTCTACTTCTTCCCCAATATTCTCTCTCTCTTTATTTTCTGAATCCTCTTCCTAAGTCACTGTTTTCAGATATTAGAGCTGAATTTGAGTTCTGTAATTGATTTGATTAAGCCAAATCATTGCAGCCACTTCCCTCGGACTCTCAAATTGATGATCAGCCCCTCGAATCTGAATGTTGTCTACCATTAGTAAACATGAATCACTATTGATAACAAAAGAGTTAGACTAGACCCATCCTTAGCTGTGGTTACATGAATAGCTTGCCCCCTTCCAATTTGGGACGAGCTCTTACCGAACCCTTGTGTCATTAATCATCAGTGCATAATATAGTTCCAAAGCTGTCGTACGTCCAATTCTTGCCCTCAATTCCCGTAATGGGGAGGGTCGTGGCGTTTGGGTCGGACAGTCGGTCTTGGAAATAGAATGACAATATGGTTTTCAACAAGTTTGGATTTCGAAGATATGATGAAGACGGCTTGAAAATTAGTAATACGAATGTTGTGTTAAAGGGGTTCATTTCCAAATAAGGCCTTAAACGACTTACCCAAGTACTGACAAATAATAAGGCCTCTTGGGTCATCTTAACCCACCACAGACTCATCCAAAAAGTCATGACTTAAAAATACTATTGATATATAGTAACTTAATTCCTTAAGTACAAAGAAATTTTTCTCATATTTTTGATGTTTTAATTCCTTAATTACTTAATTCCTTAATATTTAAAAATAGTAGAGGGAATCCAGTCATATAGATAGCTACTAGCTACCCACTCCAATGAGTCAAGATAAGTAGATGGTTAGTTTAGTATTTATGTGTAAAAAGTAGTTAATGAAGAATAAAAGTATCAATTTTTTAAATTTTACGTCGGCTATAGTCATAAAAAATGGTTCCTCCAATTCACAGTTCAAATGGATACATGAAAAATGGTTAACTAATTTCAACCTATAACTATATGGGTTAAAACCATTTAAACCATATTTTAAGTGGGTTATATGGTTTTGATTTTCAATTGACCCATAACCATTTTTATATAACTTAAAACCAATTATAACTACTGTTTGCCAACTCTATGTGGGATTGGGGTGTTACAGAATAACTCAGTAGACAAAAAAAATAGGGGAGCTAGGAATCGGGGCGTGTGCTGTTGATCCATTGCTGTGTGCGGTTTCTATTTATAGCCATGCATTTTTATTAGGAAAACTTGATATTTCCAAGGGACCTAAAATACGTGAATTTGAGATTTGTTTACTATAATTTTGAAGAATATTGAATTCCCTTGTAATAATATTCATTGTAAAATGTGGAGAGATGCAAATTATGAACGTGGTCTACAAAACCAGTATTAGGCCACAGGTTTCAATGCATAGCAATTTCTTAAAAGGGAACGACTGTAGACATAATAACAGACTGAAATGGGGCATGTGACCATAAGGTGGTCGGCATCGTTATTAGGTACGTACAGAATTCAATTTGGTTTTGGGTTAAGGAGAGAACAGGCAGCGGTGGTGAAACCGAATGCCCCAAGTTATTTTAGATACGTCAAGGCAGCTCAGGAAGAGTAGAAAAATGCCACAACCTAGTGGAGTATATATAAAAAGGTCAAAAAAATATGAGTTTATTTACAGAGACTTCTTAAAGGAGAAGAGCGTCAGACAGCTTGGCTATAAGGAGAACGTTAAGACGTCATTAGGGTGCGAGGCCACCAAAGCTTGCTGCAGAAGAAATAACGTCTTATCTGCCCCCCCCAAGGATTCATGTTAAAATAGATCAACTAAAAGGTCGTGAAAGATTTGTGTTTATACTATATATATTTTTATTAACAAAAAGTAAAAAAAACGCTGAAAATAGTTGGTGTCAGCATCTCTTATTAGATTCTACTTTTCTATAATCAAAGTTTTATGTAGTCATCAGCATTGTTTTAAAATTCGGACCGGACAAACGATTGGACCGATAAAAATCGGAACCAGTCTGCCTTCTCGTCCGGTTTAGACCAATGACCTGATTTTGGTCAAAACCTGGGTTGATCCGTTGACCACTGGTCCAACCAGTGGTCCAACCGGTAAACCCGGTTAATTGACCTAGTTGACCTGGTTTTTAATTATTATTTTTACCCAAAAAAATTAATATTAAAATTAACCACTTTTATTAATATTGTAACTCATCTTTATTATGTTTTAGTTCATAAAAAATGAGATTTTTAAATTTTTTTTTATTAATTACTAATAATATATACTTTTATATATTAATGATTTCACTGGATCAATAACGGTTCGACCATTGGTTGAACCAATGACCCATCCACTCGATATCTTTTCCAGTTCGATGAACAGTCCGGTTCTGAAAACCTTGATCCTCATAAAGCTGATTTGAAATAAAAGTCTAACAAGTTTCATCTGCATTAGTAATTTGGTTGATGTCGCCGGGGCAGTACTATTGCCTGCCCATGTCTCTCCTAACCTTGAATGTACTCTCTCCCTTTAAAAAATAAAAAATCTTATTTGTAAAATTTATAAATATTAATTATATAATTTTGGTCCATGTTTACCCCTTAAAATAATAAGTTTGTTAATAAATTAGATCTATAAAAATCTAAAAGTCCCAGCTAGCCTTTTTTTCAATTGAAAGGTCGATGCTTAGAGAGACGGTTCAATTGGCTCTGAATTTATTTTCTTACCCCTTCTTACTTTGCTACATTCGAACTCAAATCGTAAAATTATAATGACAAATTTAAACACATGGTAACATTTTATAATACCATCATTTTTTGGTAAATAAAAGTTGGATGGAGGAAACTCTTTCTATGAATAAGAATCCATAAATCATCTGTGGATAGTCTAACCCAATCCTGATTAAAATGATAGAGACCCCAAGTTTTATGTTTTTACCCACTGATCAGGTTTTGGAAGGTATATAATAATTTCATGGGTCCTTAACATTAATATACAATAATTAGAAAATAATTACACAATCAGTATATCCACAAAATAATTACAAAAATAACGCAATAAATTTAAACCATTCAATTTCACATTAATAAGAAAATCTAAAATCAAGGCTGCCATAATTAATAATTCAAATTCAAATCTTTGGGATCTAACAACAAAAATAAATCTAGAATTCAAAATTCAAATCAAAAGGATGAAAAATAAAAAATTATTTTATCGTCATCTTCCTCCCTCGTCATATTCATCCTTCAGCATTTCCGGCCAACGGCGCTGCCACTTTTCCTGTGTACTCTTTCTCATCCTATCTCTCACCACCAAATTCAACGATTCAGCCACTTTTCTCCAGTCTTCAACAAAAACATGCAATATATATCACTGTTAATTTTAAAGAGAGAAAAAAAAAACAAAAAATTAACTTGAATTGCTTTGCGGTAGGTGGGAGAGAAGAGAGTAAAAGGAATAGAGAAGAAGCCTTTAATAACAATCATTTATTCTTTCATTAAATTCGCAGTCCACTCGCATGGATCAAAGCCTTCAATTACCTTGGTATGAAGGTTTGGTTACCAACTGCACTATGAAGGTAACCTAATAAAATTGAAATGGTTACCTTTGTATGAAGGTTTGGCTACCAACTGTATCACATTCAATAACCTAATAAAACTTAATTGGTTACCTTAGTCTGAAGGTTTGGCAACCAACTGCATGAAGGTTTAGCTACCAACTTCATTACATTCAAAAGAACTTGGTAACTTAATAAAACTTAATTGGTTACCTTGGTATGAAGGTTTGGCTATCAACTACACTATGAAAAAACTGCAGGTGTGGAGGTGGATTGGTTACCTTGGTATGAAGGTTTGGTTACCTTGGTATGAAGGTTTAGTTACCTTGGTATAAAGGTTTGGTTACCAACTGCACTATGAAAAAACTGCAGGTGTGGAGGTGGATTGGTTACCTTGGTATGAAGGTTTGGTTACCAACTGCACTATGAAAAAACTGCAGGTGTGGATATTGATTGGTTACCTTGGTATGAAGGTTTGGAAACCTTTGTATGAAGGTTTGGTTATCAACTGCACCATGAAAAACTGCAGGTTTGGTATGAAAGTTTGGTTACCTTGGTATGAAGATTTGGTTACCTTGGTATGAAGGTTTGGTTACCTTGATATGAAGGTTTAGTTAACTTGGTATGAACGTTTGGTTACCAATTAAACTTGATACTTCAACTAGTACAAGGTGAAAGCCCAATACATACTTTGAAAAACTTAATATTGGGGAAATAAGTATCTCAAGAAGTAAAAGTTCTAATGAAGATAAATTGGCAGAAATGATGATTAATAACAACACATGCATTGCACAGACATAATGCCTCCGGCAGGAACGGCAGAGTGAGGGGTTTGACGAACGAGTAAAAATGGATATTTAACAAACGGCAGAGTGAGGGGTTTGACCAAGTTTATAGATGTTGAGGAGTGTTCTTGATTTAATGAGCTTAGATCAAATCTGACCCATGTGCTAGCTACAAAAAAGCATCATACCTAACTCAAGCTTGTAGGTTAGGTACCCCTGTTTCTGTTGCCAACCTATCTATCCATGGCAGCAACCATGTGCGGCAGCACATGGCCTCCAATTCCTTAATTTCCATTGACGAATCTCAAATAGGGCAAGAGAGAAAGAGATTGAGAGTGAAAAGAGGGCAAGAGAGATATTAGAGCAAGTCTGCAATGAGTTGGCCAGAGGTATTGGAGAAGACAGAGCTGAAGTTGAAGAACTAAAGATAGAATCAACAAACGTTCGAGAATAAGTGGCGAAAGATAGAGAAATGCTTCAGTTGACGATAGAGAATGGCGAGAGAGAGAAAATGACGATTGACCCGCCTAAATTAAAAGAATCCTAATTGCTTTAATTTTGTAAATAAATATG
Source organism: Panax stipuleanatus (assembly GCA_020205555.1). NCBI lineage: Eukaryota > Viridiplantae > Streptophyta > Magnoliopsida > Apiales > Araliaceae > Panax > Panax stipuleanatus. The sequence goes on from CM035118.1 coordinate 152,794,207, forward strand.
AAAAAATGTATTATTTTTGTAATTATTTTATCTATGTACTGTTATTGTAATTATTTTTAAAAATATACTAGTACATGTAATTGTTCCTAATTTCATCATATTCAATCAATGTACATGCCAAATTGCCAATTACCAAGAGCCCGTAAATCCCAAATTAAAATCTCAAAATTATTGTACAATCTTCCGTCAAATTTTATTTTTTTTTCGTTTTTACAGAAATCTTCCATCCAAATATACAGGTATGAGGTAACTGAGAATTAATAAAAGGTCTGGCCAAAATTTTCATGGTGGAACAGAATAAAAGCATGCTTCTCTTTGTATTTTGTAACTTCTTGTTTTCTTATGCTTCATAACACGTAGAAAGTAAGTTCTTTTTCATCGAGAGGCCACTTCCAATATATGGATAATGGAGTAACAAGAAAATCTGTGTCATTTCCAATACTACAAATAGGGTGAGCAAGTTTGGACCTCAATTCTCAGAGGGGTCGAAACACTGGCTTGGTATCTCCTCAAAGATATGTAAAATAACAACCACCTTATTATTACTCAATTTTTTTTTTGATTGAACAGTAAAAATATTGTCGGACCAGCTTACACGTCAACTAAGACTAAATCTCTCCCCGGCGATCTTAAAAGCGCACAACCGAGACTATATCCCTTATTTGATGAACGTGAAAGCAATAAAATCCTTAGTTGATGAACGTGAATTCTAAATTACCCTTGTAAGCTTATCCAAACCAAACTTTCTTTGGTGCGGACTTGAATTCAAATTACTTATTGACAATATTAAGGACGCACTTCCAACCGAGACTAAATCCCTTATTGACAATATTAAGGACGCACTTCCACATCGACCTGATACTCATTATTATTCTTTTATTGCTTTCTTTTTCACTTTCTTCTTTTCTTTTTGGCTATATCATTATCAGACCCAACAACTTATGATACTTGGGTTAATTTTGTAGTCACCATTTACCCACTCAAAGTTTTTCGCAGGACGAGTGCCCAAAAGCCGAAAGGTCTCACCATAATTTTCTTTTTTTACATTCTAAATAACATAGATTAAGAACAGGTGCCAGTTTCACCCAATATGCAAGACAAAGTACAGTTAACCATTGGAATCACGAAGAAGTATCCTGAGGCTAAAACTTCTGTAAGAAAATAGTTATCCTGATATCACACTGCACTGATCGATTTTAGGACCAACTTTTGATGTGATGGGCGAATGCAATTAATTAGGTGTCATCTATACGAGGAGATCCATCTAAGAGATCTCATATATACATGAAGCGAATCCACAATATATTGTCACCCAAGACAGGCACTTCCATTTTCACTTGAATCCCAAATGCATTTAAGCATTTCACAACTATAGTGACAATTATGTATCCCGTGAAACAGAGATAGAATAAAGGTCACATAGGAAGTATCTTATAATCAAACCAACTTCCAATCCAGAATGCACCACCTTAAGCCAAAGTAAGAGTTTCTGAATTTCAGCAAGTTTAGTTTTTGCGCATTGAAAAATTATTGCAATGTTTCATGGTTTTTAACACAAGACATTGATCATGCATTAATTACGCTGACTGGTTTATGTTTACTTAAAAATTGACAACCAACTTAAGAAAAAATTGTTTCTTCTTTCACTACCTTACTTTTTACATAAATACATATATCTTACTTGTAAAGTTAGTTCCGTCACCCCAGTAAAAGGCCCAAAATCCAAAATCTTAAATTCTCTCATACTGATATAGGAAAGTGACTTGTTTGCCACCGGGTATTACATACCTTACATGTTCTTCTTGCCATCGGAATGGGACAAACTTTGGTCAATGGACTGCAACTGGTTTCGGAGGTTTTGATTTTCTTCCTGCAACCGACCATGTTCTAGGAGGAACCCTTCAGATTGACTTTTAAGAGCCACTGAATTGGTTTCTGCAGCCTTTACATCTTTGTCTTTTGTCTCGCATTCAGATTCCAGCTTCTTGATCTTTGTCCTCAATCTAGAAACCTCCTCACCTAAGCCTTTGAGATCCTCTGCACCGCCATTCTTGCTATCCTCAAAACCACGATTCTGTTTCTTTGTAGCCTCCATGGCCTTTCTAAGTAAACGAAGTTCCCTTATGTAATGGTGTAGCTTATCTATCATAAAAGATAGGAATAGCGAGAATCCTGCATGAAAGAATTCTTCTGAATGAAAAAGGGGAAGCACATTTAATCAAACACACAATCAATAAACCTATTAGAGTTTCAAGTAGTTTCATATTATTCATCCTCAGCATTGAACAATCGCACTAAAATTATCGTGGACGTTGCTATATTCTGACTTCAATTCTTCAATTTGATAGATGACCATGAATATTATATTGTACACCACTAAAGGAGTATACGAAAAACATGAAAAGTAGAAAATTTTGATCATAGTTCCCAGGCCTAATGGGATTTGACATTAACAGACTAATGAGGTTTGTATTTTAATATCCAAAAGAGTCTGCACGATAATATAAAATTGAATAATAGTAAGCATTTCGAAGAAAGTGGTAGCAGATTCTTCATATTATGGGGAGCAAGTGACCATAAGGAAAATACTCCGACTACCAAGTTCTGGTCCAAAAATAAAGAAATAAGATAATAATAGTCTGATCTACAAAATAGTCCCTCATGTATACTAACTTATGCAATGTACTACATTATGTTTCAATTTTTACGATATCCTCCATTCCGTCTCCAACTTTTACAAATCTTTCACTCTTTAATTTGGGGAAAATCAGCCCATGTGACACAGTTTAAGGGATCTTATTCTTTCAACTGCACGTTAACTTGCATGCTTCCCTCAAATTAGAGGGGGAAATTGGGTCACATTGTGGACAAAAATATCCTTAAATTGGGCCATATTTTCGTCTCATGGGCTGATTTCTCCAAATTTAATAGGAAGAGGTGACAGATTTGGAAAATTGGAGAGATGATAGATGACATAGTAAAAACTGAAATATCATAAGCACACTGCAAAAGAGGGTAACATGAGGGGGCATTTTCCAGATTTCTTAAAATAGTATCTTCAGATATTATTCACAGCCACTATGGAGTAATCAAGGTCACAGCTTCATTAAAGTTTTTACTAACAATCTTAACAAGCTAACCGAGTTCATAAGAATTTTAAGTGAAACTCCAGTAAAACCTAAAGGAGAAACATGGAAAAGTTAAGCTAATAAAATTTACATGAGCACTAGATTCAAGTATTCAAAGACAAGGATGGGACATCCACCCAAAAAAGTGAGAGACAGAGAAAATCTCTGAGCAAGTGAGCATCATTATATGAGAACTGGAAAATTACCCAATAAGGATTCTAATACCATCATGGCCTTTCCATATAAGAAGTTAAAGAGATAGAAATATGCAACTCTTAAAATAGTTTGAAAGATGCAAACTAGATACCGACCTCACCGTTTTACAAGTAAAATTGTTTCATATAAAAATTAAGGATATAAATCAAATAATTAGGTAGAGCCATATAAAATTAAGTAATAAAACAGACATTAACAATGAAAAACTAACTTCAACCAATAAAACAATGAAAGCAGACTAGAGCCATATAAAATTAAGCAATAAAACAGACATTAACAATGAAAAAATTAACTTCAAGCAAAATATACCATATATCACAATTTCGAACTTAAATCGCCTCCAATTAAAGATCAAGTAAAAAATTCAGGTGTATATAGGCAAAGATGAAATATCGTGCAATTGTACCCATGAGAGAGGCTTCGAGCATGTGATTAGCCAAGAGGACGTGATCAGTAGGGTTGAGGGCTTCGATCGGACGGGTCTGGATTTCTCTAATGGTGTAAACGGTGTACATCATGATGACGAAGACGGTGGCGGCGACGGATTTGACGACGAGCGGTGCCCTTCCTCGTTTAACGCGATCCAAACCCATAATCAGAAGCTTTCGCAGAGGGGTTCTGAATAACAGTAGCAGAATCCCCGCCATTTCGGCAAACATCAACATGAACAATAGCTGTATCATTGTCCCCTCTCGCTACAAAGTTACAAACCCTAGCCAGAGAGAGAAGAAAGAGAATTAGAAAAGTGTTTTTATTTATCAATCATTAATTATTATTATTATTAATAGAACAGAAGGGAGGAGGGAAATATGAAGCATACGAGTGGGAATGGATTTATGGAGTCGATCTGCTGGTCTTCCCACTGCCCACTCGCTTTTTGTTCTGCCGACATACTCGATGCTTGTTTGGCTAGAGGGTTTCACTATTCTGTATGGGGGCAAGTTACACGTGCTGAAACGCAACAATTTGATTGGATTTTTTTTTTATTTTATTGTTAACAGTAATTATTTTTTGAATGGATACAATTTTTCAGATAATCTTGAATGTAGTAAGTAGCATTTAGAAAAGAACACCATAACAAAAATATGTTGGAAGTCAGTCTCGTTACCATCGAGAGGGGAGCGAAAATTATTCATGTGCAATATTATTATTACATGATTATATAGTTTGACCAAGCCTAATTATTTTCTGGCGCTCTGGCCTGCCTCGGCTGTCCCAGCCCATTATGTACCAATTTTTCAATACATCATTCTTCTTCCCTCTCTGTTTTACCACCATAACCTCTTTCACTCTTACAGCAAGCACATATCTACAGTAGGTGGTGTACACCCCCATTAATATCCATTGCCGGTACAATAAAATGTCATTATGTAATCAGTGCTGATAGATGGGTCTCCGGTGTCTTGGTGAAGATGGTGCAGGACTGCCAGAAAGTAAAAGCTTATGACACCGGTTAGTCGTTACCACCTCATTCTCCGAACATACTTCTGCTCTACTCTTGTTGGCTTCCTGGATGTCCCATGGAATTAGATTTAGTCCGTCAGGCATTATGCTGGCCTTAAACCCAGTCCATCCTGTTTCTTCTTCATCCTTCAACAATATCTGATCAATTGACTGCAACTGGTTCCGAAGGGTTTGATTGTACTCGAGCAAGCGGTCATACTCAAGGTTGAATCCTTCCGACTGCTTCTTCAGTGCCAACACAATAGCTTCTTTGGCATTAGCCTCGTATGTTTTTCTCTGGCATTCAGATTCCAGCTTCTTGATCCTTGCTCTCAGTCTAGCAACCTCATTCTCTAACTCATGAACTTGTACTGTCACAAAGTGTCTCCTGACCTCAAGTTGCTTTTCTTCAGCCTTGATGATCTTCTTGAGTGAACCGCGCTCTCTCATAAGATGGTGGAATTTGTATATAATAATTGAAAGGAATAGCAAGAATCCTGCAATTTTAATAAAACAAATTTATTTCAAGTTTGGAGAAAATTACAAGTAATCTGACATAGAGGCCTAGGTTGTGTTTGATAAAATTGAATGTTAAGATGTAAAGAGTTAAGAAGTCTGAATAACGTAGAGCATCTGTTAAAAATTGTATCTAAATGAAAAAATGTTTTTTTGATAACTAATTTTTTCAAAATGTCGGAATCCTCTGAGCTATTTAAGCAAAACTTATTAAAAACCCACTCCTTAATTTCTGAATCATCGCATATAATTATACCTCCTTCATTATCCTTTTTACATCACCATTATCCTTCGAGTCCACTGCAGATTGCTTCTTTATTTATTTCTGAACACCCTTTTTCTTCTTCTATATATATATATATGTATATGCATATGTATATCTGCTTTGTTTATTTGATGACAGTAAGAAAGAGGAACCTTTAGCATATTTGAAGGCGAATTCAAGAAATAAATTACGCAATTTACCCAGATTGAAAGAGGAAGGTTTCTTCTATTATTACTATTATGGACTCATATTCTTGGGTTCGTCTCTCTAATTTATCCAGCCGTTATCAATTTCGATTGGGTCAGTGTATAGATAATTTGGGAAAGACTAATTGAAAGTTGTGCTTTTGGGGAATTTAGAGAGTTTTGATTTTGGAAAGAAATGGGGTTTACATTTTGGTTGTTTTTATTAAGGGTTTGTATTTTGCAGATCCTTTTAATAGAGGAGAGGAGATGGAAAGTGATGAAGGGTGAGGCCAGAATTTCTATGTCCGTTTTGTACGTATTCCAAACCTGTAGTGATTCTCGATTTGATGTGGAATCTCGTTTTTGTTACAGTGGCAGTGGTGGTTTTGTATTTGAGAAGGAAGAGTCGCTGCCGACGCGCTGCGGCTGTGGGATTGTGTAAGGGATACAAGAGGGATTTTGTAATATTGAAGAAGTTATTTTGGTCCAAAAGAAGACAACATTCGTTTAGATGGTCCTCTTAATAGTTTAAATTTAATTTCTATCTTAACGATTTAGAGGTATTAGAGGGAAGAAAAATTTACCAAACAACTTCATGCCTCTTAGCGAATAACATGTGAGCTGTTAAGATGCATTGAGATTGCAATCAAACACCACCTTAGACAATTCTACAAATGATACTTTATTTTGTTTTTAGATGCCTTGCAATACATAAACTCCATAAGTGAAGTGGTACAACTGTAGAACAAGAATTGTCTAAGCCCTCAAACTTGACCGAACTACAACTTTTATCGAGCAATATATTTTCTACCACGATCATCCTAATATGCTGTTTTAGAAAACATCTTCCTCTATCCTTTTATTTCTCCTGTTTGACGTAGGTAGCACTTAGCAGATATACCATCATTTGTTCCTGGGAATGTTTAACTTTCATAATGAGATTAGTTGATTATTATGACGTAGTTGATTATCATGAGGTAAGATCATCAAACAAACACCCTTTGGTCCAGACAAAATCAAGCACAGAGCATCTCATACCAACATACGCTTCAGAGCTTTCATTTGAAGCTATTCCGCATATTAATGAAGCCAGAAAAGGTACACCAGGTTCCACTAACATTGATGCCAATTCTCAAGAGACCTATAAATTGGAAGTAAAAAGGGAAAACTGAATTATAAATGTACACCTATCAAACAAATCCACAATATAAAACTTAAATGAAAACTGGTGCCTGCAGCTAATGGTCTGTAGAGAGGTTCCTTTCCTAGAAAGCTCCAAGGATTCACTGGATCTTTAGTAAATTGGTTCATTGGCGTTGACCTCAAGACTGCTTTTAAAAAATATTGGCATCACAGTTGGGAACTGTTGATAACATATATGTTGCTCAGAGTATATACGTCTTCCCCTCTACTCCTTCTGAAAATCACACCACTACTAGGGGGGAGGGGGGGAAAGGTAAACCAATGCGACTATATCCATTTTTGACACTTCAGAAATGAAACTACAGAAACTGCATCGAATCCAGCCAAAAACATCCATTATCCCTATATTCCTCCTTCCAGCTCTATATATGGTTAACCTTAATCTTGTTTTGGTCCTAATAACTAATTAAAAGTAAGACAAAGACTTGCCAAATATGCCAAAAGAAAATTTAAAATTAGTTAAGCATATATCAAGTTTTCAGATTTTATAATCTCAACAAAAATAAATGAATTTTCAATCCCTTTCCTCAACTCCCTTCAATCAAAACAAATGCACTCACATAACAAATAGTAATAAATCAGTCTGAAAACAGTAGGGAAGAGAAGATAGAACATAAAGGATGGAGAATTACCGGTAAGAGAAGCTTGGAGCAATTTATGAGGCAAAAGCTGGTCGGCGGGACTAATTGAACCGGCACGGATTGAACGGAGATGAATTTGAAGAATAATGTAAAGAGTGGAAATTAAATGAGCTAGAAATGTCAGCCCGATGGTTAAGACGATTATGGGAGCTTGACCTTGTTTCACCACGCAATCCATGGCTTTCTTTGCAGGCTTTCGGAGAAACGTTTTAAAAGAAAGGGCAATTAACACAACTGCCTCCATCAATATCAACTTAGCTAATAGCGCAATCATTGAATTGAATTGTTGTATGATAATTTATAACTATATGCTGTAGGTGTATGTATAGTGAGAAAGGGGGAAGGGGTGGTGGTATTACTTACTGTTGGGATTTCCAGTTAGGGCTAATGTTTTAAGGGCTCTTTTTCTGGGGTAATGGGATCCATTTGAGGAGTAATATTTGGATCTATTTGACTGGAAAAATTCCTCTGCGATTAAAGTCCCTCCGTAATATGTTGCTACGGAATCGGCAAGTTTATTTTATTATTTTGTGTCTAACCCAGTGTGCAGTAATAATAGTTGTAAGCTGGTTAATATCCTAATTTTTTTTTAAAAAAAATCCCAATTTGAGAATTATCCTCCCAGCTTTTTAATTAGGAAATAATACCACTCAAAAATTAATATATAACAGCAACATATAACTAAAAAATATTTATGTATAATTTAAACTTCATTTAACATTTATTCGATGTAAATGTTTTCATAGCAAAAAAATTATATAAATTAATATCTAAAATCATTTGATTCCGTCCTCCATTTCATCCAAACCCAACATAAATGATATTCAACTACTTTCATAGCTGTTTTTTTTGTGTTGTAGACTTGTGGGCGTGTTTGACTAGGTAATGAAGTGTAAATGTAAATTAAAAATAGGGTTGTACGTGTAATAAGTGTAGTTACAATTTACCCCTTGACTTAATGATATATCCTTTTGACCCAACCATCTTATTAGTTTTAGGACTGATTGGCATTTCTGTCCCTCCAAGTTGCCATCCACTTTCAAGCCGTCTCTAAAGTTCCATTTTCATCAGTTAGGTCCTTACAATAACATTTTATTGGCGTTTTCGTTCCTCTAATATATTTTGACCTCAATCCGACTCATTTTAACCCAATCCGACCCAGTTTGACCCAACCCAAATTTTTAATATTTTAAAATATAATATTATTTTTAAAATAAGTTTAAAATAATAATTATATTTAACATTTTAA